>ML786684.1:826362-837892 GCA_009831015.1 Picea engelmannii | reverse complement strand
TCCCCATGAGGGTTTCCTAAGATAAAATGTTGTGTACCTTGTGATTGTGTTTCTTTCAGTGATCCTCTTTATGCTGTTGTTTTGGAAATGCATTGAATGCTCATGTAATTTGGATATAACCTAATAACAACATTAAAAACTTAACATGGGATCAGAGCTTGACTGAATAGAGAATATTTCATTGGGTATATAAAAACATCATTGTTGCCATACAAGTAAATTAGGTCTTTTTATTGAAGAGGAATTTTTGACCTAAAACTATCTTGGGAAGTGTGCCAAAGAGAAGTACAAGAAGGATATGATTAAGGACAAAAGAATAATTGCATATTCCATCAAATGTCATTGATCCATCAAGTGTCTTCTAAGAATAATCCAAAATATATGTTTGATACCCTAACCAAAATGTGTGAAGGAAAGAACATCGACCAGAATATGAACTTGAGAACCCAACTCAAGAATACAAAGATGTAGAAAGGATAAACAGTTCAAGACTAGTTCTCTAGGGTTTATCAATTCAAGGAATAGTTAGAGGAAATTGGAGACAACTTAGATGAATATGAACTCATAATAAAAAATCTTAATGGTTTCACAATACCTTGGGATTCCTTCATCGAAATTATTTGTGCAAGAAAAGAGAAACTCCAATTTGATAGTTTATGGTAAGAATGTGTTCAAGAAGAAGCAAGAGTGGTAAAATGAGACGTTGTCCTATTAAGATATGAATATCAAGCCCTAGCTTCTCATACTAAAGGAGGAAATAAAAATTCTCATTTTCAAAAGGAGACCCACTTTCATAAATAATCTCACCCTCCAAAGAGATTCCAGAAATATCATAAGGGTCAAGGAAAGGGAAAATATTTATCCTCTTATCAATGTTATCATTGTGATAAGATGGGACACATTGCTAAGAACTATCCTTCTAGAAGGGGAGAATACAAGAAGAGAAATAGCAAAAGACATAATGCCCATGCAACTGAAGATGATGAGCCACCCAAGAAGTTGACTAAAGAAGAGAATGTAGATTATGTTTTGTTTTCCTCCCTCTTAGGATCTGTGACACCTGGAGAGGATACTTGGCTATTAGATAGTGGTTCCTCTAATCATATGACAGGTCATAAAGACACTCTCTCCATACTTATAGAGAATGACTCCCCCTAGAATGTTTTACTGGGAGATGATTTTCAGTACCCAATCAGAGGAATGGGAGACGCCACCTATAAACTTGATTCAATAACTCCAATGAGAATGAAGGATGTACTTTACGTACTAGGTTTGAAAAAGAACTTACTTTCTATTTCAGCTCCAGATAAGAAAGGTTTTAGGGTTGCATTCATAAATGGTGAATTTCTTATGTGGCCTAAAGGAAAAACTATAGAATATGTAGTTGTTATTGGAACAGAAGAAGGCGGGTTTTAAAAATTAAAAGGTCACTTAGATGTAGCCTTAACTCACTTTACTGAAATTCCTTGTGAACTTTGGCATATAAGACTAGCTCACATAACCTACAAAGCCTTACCATATGTAAGAAAGGTAGTTACAGGTTTACTAGAAATAAAGGTTGATCATGAAGGTGTATGCATTGGATGTGCACAAGGAAAGAACATAAAGAATAATTTTCTAAAGAGTGACAGTAAAGAAGAAGGAATTCTAGAACTTTTCCACTCAGATATATGTGGTCCAATGCCATAAACCTCTCTAATCGGGTATGCATACTATGTATCCTTTATTGATGATTACTCTCGTAAGAATTTGGTTTATTTGTTGAAATCAAAAGATGAAGTACTTGGAAATTTCAAGGAATTCAAAGCATTGGTAGAAAACCTCTCTGAATGGAAAATCAAGATACTCAGGTCAGACAATGGAGGAGAGTACACTTCAAATGAATTTGGAATATTTTGTAGATATGTTGGGATTAAGAGGGATCTCACTACTCCCTATAATACTCAACAAAATGGTGTAGTAGAAAGAAACAATAGAACTATTATGGAAGCAATAAATACTATAATTCATGATCAAGATCTTGTAATGCACTTATGGGATGAAGTAGAAAGAGCAATAACATATGTCCAAAACAAATTATCCCATAGTTCACTTGGATTCAAAACTCCCAAAGAAATGTTCACTAGATAGAAGCCAGAAGTAAGCCATCTCAAAATATTTGGTTGTCCAGTATTTGTACATATTCCAAAAGAAAAGAGAAGTAAGTTGGATCCTTCAGGAAAGAAGGGAATATTTGTTGGATACTATGAGGTCTCTAAGGCCTTCATAATTTACATACCAGGTTACCATCATATTGAGATAAAAGAAGATGTAACCTTTGGTGAATATACAACACTCAAAAGATCAAGGAAATTCCATCTTGAAGAAATATAGTAAGAAGAACTTGTAGCTCCTAGAGTTACATAACCTATGAAGGAAGTTATAGTTACCCATGATGATGAGATTCCAGAAGATCATGATATGATATAATATCAAGAACCTCCCCATATGATGATATCTCACAAGAGAAAGACATCTTGGGAGAAATAAATTATTCAAGATGTAGAAAAGTATGGTTCCCCAGAAGGAACCATGAGAAAAACCAAGAAACCTAAGCCATTCTCCAGCTATATGGCCTTGATGTGTGATCTTGTAGGAAAGGAACTTACGTTCTTTGAGGAAACCTTTGAGAAGAAATAATGTATGGATTCCATCACAGAAGAGTACCAGTCCATTATGAAGAATGATGTATGGGAAGTACTTCCCATACCAAAGAACAAAGATGTGGTATCTTCCAAATGGATATACAAAATAAAACATCCAGCAAACGAAAGTATTGAAAAACATAAGGAAAGGTTTGTGGCTCATGGATTTTCTCAGAAGGAAGGTATTGACTATGAAGAAACATTTTCTCCTGTAGCGATATACACTTCTATTAGAACCATCATATCTCTTGCAGCCAAAATGAAGTGGAAGTTGCAAAAGATGGATGTGAAAACAACTTTCTTAAATGATGTTATTGAACAAGAAGTGTATATAGAATAACCACAAGGGTTTGAAGTTGAATATAGAAAGACTCATGTCTATAGGTTGAAGAAAGATCTATATGCATTGAAGCAAGCTCCTAGAGCTTGGTATGGAATAATTGATAGTTTCCTGACAAGATTTGGATTTACCAAGAGTAAAGTTGATCCTAACCTATACTTCAAGGTTATGAATGATGAACCAGTTATATTGCTTCTATATTTGGATGATTTATTCTTGACAGGAGAAGAAAACATCAACATAGATTGCAAGAAGAAGCTCACTATAGAGTTTGAGATGAAAGACCTAGGCCCAATGCATTATTTCTTAGGTCTGGAAGTTTGGCAGAGCCCAGAGAAGATATTACTTAACCAAGGGAAGTATGTAGTTGGAATAATAAAGAGATTTGACATGTTGGAATGTAAATCCATGAACACACCCATGGAAATGAATTTGAAGCTCATGGTTGATACTTCATCAGAGTTGGTCGATGCTACTCTATATAGACATATTATTGGTTTGCTGATGCATTTGACGAATACTAGGCGAGATATATTCTTTTCTATGAACACCTTGATTCAATATCTGGTGGAGCCTAGACGTGTTCACCTTGTAGATGCAAATAATGTGATGAGATACCTTAAGGGTAGGTTGGATTATGGTATTTGTTATACTAGAGATAATGACTTCAGACTGTATGGTTATACTAATTCAGATTGGGTTGGAAGTGCTTCAGACAGGAAGAGCACTTCAGAATGTTGTTTCAGTTTTGGGTCATCAATGACTTCATGGAAAAGTAGAAACCAATCCAGTATTGCTCTCACCCAGACAGAAGTGGATTACATTGAAACATGTTCCGCTAGTTGTGAAGCCATATGGCTTCAGAAGTTGTTGACAGGTCTATTCGATCTGGATATGGAAGCCACTGTGATTCTATGTGATAACTAGAGTTGTATAAAGATGTCAGAGAACCCAGTGTTCCATGATAATTCAAAGTACATAGAGATCCGGTATCATTACATTCATGATATGGTGCAGAGGGGAGCTGTAAAGCTCCAATATGTTGGCACAAATGAGTAGGTTGTAGATGTGTTGACCAAGCCTTTGTCGCGTGTGAAGTTTTAGTACTTCCAAGAAAATCTTGGTGTTGTCCGAAAGGACCTCCCTCGAAAGGGGGAGTGATGTTGATGATACTATGGTATCCTGGCCAACAATGGGTAGCTCCGTTAGGATTTTATATCCTAGGGGATTGATCATCCCTGGATAGATATTGAAGGTACGGTAAGGACTGTTTGTTAGAGTACCCATGCATGTATATGCAAATGTGGTCAGTAGTGGTAGATTCATTAAGATTTTATATCCTAAGGAATATTATGATTTCTGGGCAGATCCCAAAGGTCCGGTAAGGATGGTCTATCAAAGTACCACATGGTATCTTGTTAGGATTTTATATCCTAGGGAATCTTATGATTCTTGGGAATATCCTAAAGGTCTAGTAGAGATGGTATGTCAAAGTACTACAAATGTTATTGTTGATGCACTTGCCTCATTATGTTGCCATATGTTTACAATGTTGTTGTTTCAGCCTCGTGTTGTTGATGATGTTGTTGTTTTAGCCTCGTGCTGTTGATGATGTTGTACCAGCCTTGTGTTCTTGATGATGTTGTATCAACTTTGTGTTGTTGGTGATGTTTTTGTTCTAGCTTCATGCTATTGATGTTGATGTTTCAACTTCATGCTGTTGTTGTTGTTGATGATGATACTCTAACTCCATTTTGTGAACGATGATGATATTGATGATGAGAAAAACTTCTGATGATTTATAGATGTTCTAGTCAGTGTTACAGATGTTGATGATGATGTTTCCCTCTCCTTCTCTTGATGATTTTGTGTTCATCATGTCAGTAGAATACCATTCTCATTAAGGGGGAGTGTTGGATTATTGTAACTTCAAAGAATATTATTATTATATTTGAGTTATTATCTTATAGATCAAATTCCCTTTTTCAAATTGATCATGTCGGGTCTTGTATAAGATCAAATCCCCTTTTGTGGATTGGTCAAATCATATTTGTATGGTGGTATTTGTAAAGTCGGACCCTAGAGTTTATAAAGTGGTTTTAACCACTTCTAGAAGAAGTCGAACCTACTAAGTGAAGAGACATAAACCTAGTGCCTCCTCAACTAGTATTTATATGTGAGGATGTTGACTCACTTGAACACTCTCACACTCACTCATCTAGTGTGCATAAATTGGAGGTAGATGCAGTTGTAGGAGGAAGGAGAAGAGAGGTTCATGCTAAGTCTTAGTTTATTCTTGGTGTTTTGGTCTTAGTCTTGGCATTGTATTGACAATCTATTATTGAGGAAGTTTTTTCTAGGTTTTCTCCCCCTTGAGGGTTTCCTAGGATAAAATGGTGTGTACCTTGTGATTGTGTTTCTTTCGGTGATCCTATTTATGCTATTGTTTTGGAAATGCATTGAATTCTCATGTAATTTGGAAATAACCTAATAAGAAAATTAAAAACTTAATAGGGTTCAGGCCTTTGACGATTTTAGCTCGTGAGTTCCACCACCCCAAACACATCAAAGTCCCGAAGATCACGAGATGGTTAAGGCATTTAGTCACGTGTTATTTTCTGATGTGCTTTGACATCAAAATAGTATTAAGTTATATTTTCTTTTGGTCTCAGAGGTTTTACTCTCTAGGAACTTTAACCTCCATTTTTCAGAAGAGAAATATGGTGCCTAATACTCCATTTTCCAGAAGCATAATAATAATAATTTAATAATAATAATAATAATAATAATAATAATAATAATAATAATAATAATAATATGTATATGTATATGTATATGTATATGTATATAGATATATACATATATTTTTGTAGCCCTGCAAAGTTTTATTACCTGGAGAATTTAAATGAAATTATTTTCTCATGCATGAAAAATAAGTAAAGAAATATAGTTTTCCAGTCTTTATAAAATAATTTAATAAAATCCTAATCCAAGGAAATCTCTCTATTATGGAAATTAAAAACATAATTATATTTCTCCCTGTTCATGGGTAAATGAGTAAATTTGTTTTCTTATTACTGTGTTTTACCATTCTTACCAAAATTTAAGGAAATTGGTCCTAAGACAAAGAATTTCCTCCACAATAAATTTTACATTTCTACCAGAATTTATGGCCTACCACAATTTAGGGAATCCCTCCCAAATTTGTAGGAAATTTAACACAAGTTTAGTGTAATTTTTTATTAATGCCCAAATGAAATCTAAAGGGATTTTTTATTTTAATTAAATTAGGAAATTTCATTTTTATTTCCTAATTATTTTCCTTAATACCCATTTATAATGAATTTTACAAAAACAGAATATAAAAATTTGGGTTGTTTCTCTAAAGTCCAAACCTAGATCTGATATACTCTAAGGTTTTTGTAATAGGTCTTGAGGACAAGCTAAAATAGAATGCTAATATGCATAAGTAAATCTCTCTCCTTTCAGATGATTTATAAATATTTTTAACGCTTCATTCATTATTGCCAATGCATGCATTAAACCGTGCAATACATTCAACCACAACATTCACTCCCAGAAATATTATTTTAACACACAGATAGTCAAGAGATAAGGAATTAAATTAGATGAGATTTAGATAAAACATTCTCTTCCTTTTACCTAAATTTCTCAAGACACTTTTGCCATAAATTAAAATTACACAACTCTAAAACACATTCTATAATTTTATCTGAACTCAACACTACAAATATTTAGAAAAATATACTTATCTAGAAACAAGATAGTGTTATTGTTCGACAACACAGGTATTCCAACAAAGGATGAACACCTTCAGTAACCACTCACATAACCAGATCAAAGATCAACACATCGATGTTTTCACGTGGTAAAACCCTTACGGGGAAATATCCATGACCCCATCCAACACGACCACTTGGAGCAATTTATTAATGCAAAAGAAAAAGATTACAGAGAGATTTTACAAGAGAATTTCTCACAATTGATCATCGACAAATAACCCTCCATGCTCTTTAAATAGATATCATGGACCAATCGGGTGTTAAGCCACAGATCAATGGTCATTAAGATTGAGGAGAGTATGAGCCGCCATATCAATCTATGTTGGGAACATATCATGATCATTGGATTTCTGAACTACAAATGCATACTACTGCATACTAAAGAAACACACTTTTACCTATCGACACATTAGACCAAGTAGATCTTAGCTAACTCCTAAGTGTATAAATATCCTAACATCCCCCCTTAAGAACAACTTGGGATAGGATTGAAGGATTTATAATGTTGACACAATAGGAGAAGGAAGGAGGCATTAGAGCCTATCCCCCATTAATGACAACTTCTTGAAATCCTAACATAGATCAAATTTTGGAAAAATTTGCTTCTATAAGAGACTTTGTGAAAATGTCTGAAACTTGGTCTTTTGTAGGGAAAAAGAGCACTTCAATAACTTGATCATGAATGAGATTTCTGATGAATTGCATGTGTAGATCAACGTGCTTGCGGTGCTGATGTTGAACTGGGTATTTGGCGAGCTTGATGGCACTCTGATTATCGCACCAAAGGCTGGTTGGATGTTTTTGCTCGAATCCAAACTCTAAAAGGATCTGTAGAATCCACAAGGCTTCCTGAATTGCAGTTACCGTTGCTCGGTACTCTGCTTCTGCTGAAGAAAGTGCAATAGCCTATTGTTTTCTACAGGCCCAAGTGATGGGTCCTGAACCAAGGTTGAAAACATAAACTGCAGTAGACTTTCGATCATCAGGGTCGTCTGCCCAATCTAAATTAGTGAAACCAACCAATAAAGGAGTCCCCCTAAACTATAATGTATCAAGAACTGAATTGTACCACAGACATAGAGAAGTATCTTTTTAGTTTCTTTCCAATGTCTTTCATGGGATGTTTACATATACCGGGAAACAAGACCAACAATAAAGGAAATATTGGGACGGGTATGAGTGAAGTATAAGAGGCTACCAACTAATTGACAGTACAGGGTGGCATCAACTTCAGAATAAGTACATGTGGCAGTAAGCTTGACTCCAGACTGGAAGGGAGGAGGGGTTGGTTTACAATCATCCAAGTGAAAATGACAAAGAAGGTCACAAGCATACTTAGATTGGGAAATAAAAATTCCTTCATTGGTTTGAAAAACTTGGAGGCCAAGGAAATAGTGCAAAAATTCTAAGTCTGTGATTTCAAATTTCTTCTTAAGGCTAGTTTTCACATGGTTTAAAAGTTTTGAGTCACTACCAGTAAGGATAAGGTCATCAACATTAATGACAAGGATTATGATATGGCTTCCTACTTTCTTAGTATAAACACTAGGATTGGAATGACATCTAGAGAATCTGGTGTCAATAAGAAAGTTGTCCATTTTTGCATACCAAGCTTGTGGAGCTTTCTTAAGACCATAAAGAGATTTCTTAAGGTGACAAATAAGGCTAGATTCATTCTGGACATAGCTAGGAGGTTGATCCATGTATATTTCTTCTTACAAATCTCCATGTAAGAAGGAGGATTTCACATCCATTCGATGGACCTCCCATTTATGTGAGGGAACAAGGGCAAGAAAAAGGCAGATGGAATTCATTTTGGCTATAGGGGAAAATGTTTCATTATAGTCAATTCCTTCAACTTGGGAAAATCCTTTGGAAACTAACCGAGCCTTGTGTCTTTCAACACTTCCATCTGATGTATACTGAGTTATGTAGACCCATTTACATCTGACAAGTTTTCTTCCTTTTGGAAGAGGTACAAGATCCCAAGTATTGTTTTCCATTAAAGAACGATACTCTTTATTCATTGGTTTGACCTAATCTGGATGACCTGGAGCTTCTGCAAATGTCTCTGGATCATGAGTCTCTGAAACTTTAGCCAAAATAGAAGAGGCTCACTGGAACTATGAACGTGTTTGATGCTGATATGAAGGATCAATGTCAAGACAACCAATTCATTCTCATGTTGAACGGACCCATATAGGAAGCGGTGGAACTGGTGTTGGTTCAAGTTCAAAGGACTCATTTGGAGGAAGGTGAGCAGGCGGAGGTGGATTTTCATCCTCACTATAATCATATGAAGAAGAAACCAGAATAGGAACAGAAGAAGGCACAAAATCTGAAGATGGCTCGCAATTCAAAGAAGGCACAATTGCTGAATTAGGCTCGCAGGCCAAGAGATTTTCATTAAATTTAACATCTCTTCTAATAATAATTTCATTGCAATGTGGTTGAAGAATTATACAACCTTTGACATCTTCAGAATAACCAACAAATATACACTTCTCACTTTTAGGCTACAATGATTTCCTTTTCTCATAAGGAATGTGATCCCATGTTATACTGCCAAATACATGGAAGTGACTTACATCTGGTTTAATTTAGTCCAAGCATCTTACGATGTTATATTTTTAAGAGACTTTGTGGGAGTGCGATTGACTATGTAATTTTCATAGTTGATTGCTTCTGCCCAATACTTTAGACTTACTTAGATTGGATCATACAATTAGCCATTTCTTTTAATGTATGGTTCTTTCTCTCAACAACACCATTTTGTTGTGGTGTATATGGAACAATGTGCTGCATTTGGATTCCCTGTGTAGTGCAGTAACTTGTAAAATTAGTGTTCACATATTTGCCTCCATTATCTATTCTTAACTTTTGAATTTGATGTCAAGATTTCTTTTCTACAAGGGACTTGTAGGCCAAAAACTTGTCAAAAAAATTGCTCCTACATTTTAAGAAGTAAACCCAAGTATGTCTGGAAAAATCATCAATGAAATTTAAGAAATAATTGCACACATAAAAATAAGGAGAAGAAAGTGGACCACACAAATCACCGTGAACAAGCTACAAAGGGCTTGAGGCGTGCTAAGAGGCACATTTGTAAAAAATGTCCTGATGATGTTTGTCAAGAACACAATTGGCACAAACATCATCTCTGCATGAAACAGGAGGAAGATCAGTCATCATCTGTTGATTACATAGTTGTTGCAATGAGCAATAGTTTAGATGACCAAACTGCTCATGCCAAGTTTTCTCAAGTCATTGCTAAGAGAAACAAAAACTGATGAAAAAGATGATGAACCAAAGTTGTCAAACTTGTACAACCTAGTAGTATCATCAACAATTCAAGTTGCAAGAATATGCTTAAGATATTTTAGATCCTTGATTACAACTTGGTGAGGTGAAAACTCTAAGGTTTTACCTTCACTCGAATGAGTGATTTGATATACTGATAGAAGGTTACAAGAAAGACATGGAACACATAATACATCATTGAAATGACCATTATCTACTTGAATTGTTCTAGATCCTACAACACTAAGATATCTATCATCACCAACCAATATTTTCTTGGTGTTACATTCATTTAGAGAAGAAAATATGTCTTTATCCTTAGCCATATGATAAGATGCTCTTGAATCAATAAACCACTCATCATAAGAAGAAGTAGAATTTGTATTGAAGGAGAAACCAGAAACAAAAAGTGAATTTCCATGAGAATAAGAAGAAGAAGTAGAATCAATACTGATGTTGTGTTTCTTCATTGCTACTTCTAAAGATGCCATTTTCTTGAAACATTTGGACTCATCATGACCATCATTATCACAAAAGTTGCAATGTCTGTCAGTCTTCTTATTTTTATATTTTGCTCATTTGTCACCATTAGGAGTTGAAGTTGTCTGAGTGAGTTTGGGAACATTATTTTTCTTGTTGTTGTAGTGAGGATGTTTCTTCTTGGGATACTTGGGTTTATCTTTATGTTGGGAAACTAAGGCTTTGTTGGAGGTACCTGCAATGTTGATCACTCCAAGTTGTACAAGCTTATCTTCCTCTCTAATCAAAGCAGCACAAAAGGACTCAAGAGTGGGTTTTTTATAATCTTTCCCTAGATCCTCTCTCATGGAATAAAAGGTAGATACAAACATAGAATATTCACTACGTAGATTAGAAAGAATAAGATAGATGCAAGGCTCTTCCTCCATTTCTATCTCACATTCTTCACATAAAATTCTGAGTGTTTTAAACTTAGATAGATAGTCTCCAAGGAAAGAAACATCACTTGTACTTAAGGTCAGTACTTGATTTTCTAACTGTTGTGCTCGAATAATATTGAGTTTACCAAACATAGATTCAATCTTTTCCCAAGCTTCATTGGGGTCATCAATTTCTTTAAGGTGGAACCTTAAATCAGGAGAGATGGACATTCTGATTAGTCCACATGCTTTGTCACTCCTATTATCCCATTTGAATTTCTTATCATCATCAGTGGGTAATTTTTCCTTTCCCAGGGTAATTTGGTACAAGCCTTTACTTCTTAATAAATATTTCATATGATATTTCCATTGGAAGTAGTTGGCGCTGGTAAGAAAGAGTTTACTTGTAGAATCCATATTAAATATGAAGATAATATGGATTTAAAAATTGAAACTGATGATCTGGATGGAAATATCTCGAAAATTTATGTGGTTTAAAAAAAA
>ML786684.1:700480-711644 GCA_009831015.1 Picea engelmannii | reverse complement strand
CCCCGTATGGGTAGCCTGCGAGAATTCCTCTACACGCATAGGGTTTGAAAAATGGACTTAAAACTTGACTTTTAACCAATGAAAACACAAATTTGAACCATGAAAAGCTAGAGAATGGAGAACTTACCAATATGATCCAGACGGCTCGTGGAATGATCGCCCGAAACTCCCATAAATCAACACTGAAGGTAGAAGGTAAAATGGAGGTTTTTTTGAACTCAAATGGTAAAAGGGTAAAATGACATGGTAAAATGTGTTATGGATTTATTGTATTTACTTTTTACTATGTCCAAAGTGGATTTTTATGATTATTCATTATTTAACCCTAATTACTAATATGGAAATGAGTAAAATGACTTGCAGGTAACAAATACGGATGATTATGGATAAAACTTTTACGGTGTGGTGTGAATTTGTTTGTTTTCTATGGTTTTGACTTAAAACCTCAAGTGCCTTTTATCCGTTCTTGCGCTTGCAAAAAACATAAGAACGTGATCGAGCGTTGTTTTATCTCTTTTCCGGGCTCACTGTGGTTATACGAAAAAGGAACCCCCCTGGAGTTAACTTTAAGCTCTTTTCAAACTCTCTAAATATGAAAAGATTGCCGAGCGATCTTGCTATTTTCATGCTCGTTAAAGTATTTGAATTATGCGTCCTTTGAGTGATAGTTTAACCCTTTTTCAGTCTCGTTGGATTATTGTACGAAAAAGGAACTGAGAGAGTTCTCTTTTAAGTGTTTTTCCAAACTCTATAATCTTGAAAAACCTTCGAGTTTTCTATCTCTGGACTTGTTAAATAAACATTGACAGACCCGTAATGGGACCGAACCACTCCTTCTTAGGGTTCATTAAAAATACTCCGAGGGACTCATTCGAAGGATGAGCTTATATCAACAAGCATATGTGATCCTCTTCAACCTTGCGTAAAAATAAAGAGGTTCTTGCCAGAAATGGTGGGGGAACATTTGGGAAAGGGATATGTTTCATGTTTGAGTTAATTGGCAGTAAGTGTCGCTCTTGAACATGACACCCCCTATTCATCATTTGAAGTCAGTTTGGGAAATCCATTTGTCTCTCATTCGATTTAATCATGAGGTCATTCCATGTGTCGTCTTTGATTCAATGCTGTCAAATCATTGGTCGTGTCATTCATATGTTCAAGAGCTGTTCATATGAAACTTCTATTTGAGTCGGCCATCTGCAGTTATCCTTTCACTCTGTGTCGGCCTTCCCTATGTCCAAAGTCCAATTGCAACATACTCTGTTTCACTTTCAAACTCTGTTACTCATTTCGTGTCACTGATGGGGAATCCATCAAGGCCCTCCTGTGACAAGTCTTGTTCTGTCGACCTCAGCACATTATCCGGAATCAAGGCTTAGAAATTATTCAGTACCTTGGAGCTTGCATGCCTCAATGGCAAGTTTCCTCACTTTCGACAATGGGTTTACATCATTGGCCCTTGATCGAAAGATTTCATTGGTTGTTCGACATCAACTCATTTATTCACAGTCAATGGATTGTACTGTAGTACCTTGGGAGTCATTGGCATCAATGGTGATTTCCCTCGCACTTGTTAACGGTTACATCAATGACTGGTAATCAAGTGGTTTCTACCATGTTCGACTTCAACACATGTAATCACATGGTTAGATTCGTACTTGGGGCGATGAGATTGAAGACTCTAGATATTGTCTTTATGATCCAGGTTGCGATGGAGTATGCCTAATTTGCGACACATAGATCCACTGCGTATGTTTCGTGGCTATGTCATCTTGATTAAAAATTTGTCGCACAGATCCACAGTATATTCAGGTGGCTGTGCTATATTATGACTGCATGGATCCACAGTGTATGATTGGTGGCCATGACCTTTGTTTATGATGTCATCAGTCTATGATCTGAGTATGGGAATGCCTACCTCAAGAATTGGTCTATATGATATTCTGTCGATGCTTGGGTATTTGTAGGTATCTGATTAGATGAGCTCTTGGTTCTTGACACACACATGTAGCTTACAAAGTCTATCGAATGTCACTGATTCCACTCTCAGACTTTGGGGGACATTCTGTTATCCACAATTTTGGTCATAAAGATGATGTCATGATAATGTCATGATGATGGAAAATCAAGCTCTTCACTAAAGACATTTTCCTGAGAAAAGTTACACTTGTCTGCTTCCAAAAATCACATTTTAGAGAAAGTTCGCAGGCTGCCTATATACTTGCCTACGAGAATGCCTGATTCTCGCAGGCTGCATTAAGATAGAGTGCGAGAAGTTCGCACTGTACTCATTGTTAGGGTGCGAACATGATCTTAAAGAAGGAAAAAGATAAAAATCTTGAACCTTCTAGAAGGGAATCTTCTAGAAGGATGAGTTGGCTTCAAATGGTTTTTCAAGTACTGGCATTCCAGATATCTTGGGATCATTTCTTATCCAAGTAACTAATCTATCTTCTCCTATATATTGAGGATATTGCTCATGGAAAAGGTTAGAAGCAAACTAGCAAAAGATTGATTGGAGAATTAGTGCAAGACTGTATGGAGGACTGATGCTACAACAACTAGAGACAACAACAAGGTCATCATATGTGGTTGATTTTCTTCATGCATGAGCAAGTGTGTGTGTCAGATCTAGGAACCATCGAAAGGAGACCTACGACATCAAGGCTCAGGTTGTAAGTTTCACTTTCAATTAATTCAATACAGTAATATGTCCCTTTCCCATAAAGATGATGTCACTTTATTACATAATTCCTTGATCATATGTATAGATTAGCCATTGAATATATTAATCTGCCTTTACTTCAATTGGTTTGTACTGTTGTGATCTGAATGGGACAAGAGAATTGGAGCGAAGCTTGGAACAACAGAGACATAAGGAAAGTGTTCATAAGGTATGTCCACACTCCTTATCTCTTAGTTCTTTCAATAGGCTAGATCTAGGGAAAGTGTATTATTCTGTCCTATTTTGTTCTAGATCTAGGTGGATCTAGGGAGATCGGTTTGTGTCCGCACTCATGGATTTATCCTGAAACAGTGATATCACTCTTGAGGTTTGCATTTTGTTATTGTTGCATAATTATTTACTCCATAAAAAGGCCAAGGAGAGAAAGGCACTAGGGCCTAGAAGTGCCTACACCCTAGCACTTTGTTTCTTGAGGTCAAAATCTAGGAGGACTTAAGTTGCTACTCCACCTAGACTTTTTCCCTCTTAGAAGTTTGTGTATTATCATTAGTTATTTTCCTTATAATAAGCCACCATATTTGACTACATTACCCTAGAAAGGCATTAATCCTTGTCTTCTTCCCTTTGACAAGAAAACTTAAAACTTTCAAACTCCCTTTTCAACTTGAAAATTTCACTAACTTATCTTGTTGTTTCTACAACAATCATTTAGCAGCTCTAAAAATCACACTAACTAAGCTAACCTACCCAGAAATTTTCACTAACCTAGGCATCATCACCCTAGGGTGTAGTCTTCCCTTTGCTACCTTTCTAAAGTGAAAATTATGAAGTTGTCACTGTTTTCATAGTTGTTGTTACAACTATTGTTGCAGCCCCTAACAACACTAAAACATTATCCATAAAACCCCTAAGCATTTGTACTAAGCAAAGTATAATCATTGGATGTTGAAGTAGTTGTCTTATTACTTTATTATAGTACTTTTCTATAGTGGTTTCTATTTTTGTCATCATCATTATTTAATGTTGTTATAAATGTTTGGACAACCATTTAAGTCATTTATTGACTTGTCTTAATCTTGAAAATCATGAATGACAAAGTATTATCAAGTTTTCAAGACCTTTTATATATTTTCTTGTCATCATACCTTGCAATTTTCAAGATACATTGCTCCTACTATAATCTCATATTTATTATATATAACGTGTTCTAGCAGCACATAATTTGTCTAAGAATTCATTGATATCATTTTTACTACTAATGTTTGATGTTTCACTGGTAAAGGGCAGGTACAAACCTACTTTCACTTTCCTTTGTCCCTTTAAACATTTCCCAAGTGACTTCTTTCGTTGAGTGACCTAGAGAGAGGGGTGGGTTTTCACCGTGTCTTTCTTCATTTCATCAACCAACTAGGTCTTAGGATGTCTCCCTTCAAGTGAGTTTTTCCTCCTCCTAAAGATAAAGAGGTAACCTATTGGGGTGACAATGATAGGACTACCTTCATGTTACGTCAATATAAGCCTACGTGCATTTAGGCTTTGGGAAAGTATAGATTGTGCGATAACATTTTTGGCATCATTGTCGAGGAACAATGAGTCAATATTCCTCAACTACACTTTGTTGGTAAGCCTTTCCCTCAAAGCCTTCATCTTACAAAACTTACATGGCAACTCCATTGAGGGTGATTCCCTCACTCCCTTTGATAATTCTTAAGAGGATATCTGGCGACTCCACTGACCTTTTCCAAGGTGCCACCTTACTCTCAACTTTGTGATATTTCTAAGATATGGGATCATGGAACCCTAGGAACAAGTGTATTCGACCATTGATTTTGAAAATTTTCAAGGATACCCGCATTATCTTGATATAAAATGGTTAAAAAACCCTCAAAGATTCGAAGGCCTCCCAATTACTCACATTGTAGAATTATTGAAGTATATAAGTGAGATATAATTTGAAGGGGAGGATGTTCTAGTAAAATTGTTCATACTTTCCCTGTAGTCATTTTTGCAAGATTTTATTAAGGGTTGTTGTGAAGATAAGGGTACACCATCTTTCATAGACCTCATCAGTAGGTTTATTGATTTTGTGAAACGACAATTTCATACATATGAATATTCCCTTCAAGATCTCGCAATATCCCTAGAGGACAAATGATTCACCTCTAATATTGTGGAAGATCTCAAGGATGTGTACCATACTCAATACCAAGAACCCTCCGATATAGTAGGAGATATTTATGAAGAAGGTTGTCAACCCCTTGAAGAGAAGAAATATTTTTCCCATGATTCAATAGAACACATTAAAGACTTGACTAAATAAGTGAGTTATGAGGATGAAGAACTAGTATCCACTCCTACGTTCGATGAATCTCTCCAAGATCCTATCTCTCCTACACAATACAAAGAAAATGAGGTGAATCATTTTCATTTCCAGGTTTTTTATGACCCTTTGTTCTATGATTCATAAGGTGAAGAAGTAAAGGAACCCTTGGAAGAGGTAGGTCCTTCATTTTCTAATGAAGGAGAAAATATGATTAAAGAGACGAGCCTTTGGGATTATGTACTGGATGCTCTTCGATTTGATTAATTCATCCAATCCTTTGATGCTTTTGCACGGTAAGTTATTTCCCTTTCCAAGATTTTTATGATTCTTTATTTTAAGATTTGGAAAGTGAAGAAGTATTAGAGGAGCACTTGGATGCATTAAATCCTTCATGCTATGATAATAGTGACATGGTTGATAAGATTGACGAGTTCATACATGTTGGAAGACGTAAATGGGATGTGATTGGTCTTGATGAGGGTCCCATTTATGATATGGAAGGATATCTTTGAATGTTGCCTTTACAAAAATCATATGATGTTCCTAATAATTTTGACATTTAGAAATAAGATGATGATATAATTACAGAAGTTTTCCAAGCACCCAAGGATGAACCAGTGCAATGTTCTATGAATAATACTATCAACATTCTCAAACTTTTATAAAGAGGACGTTGCTTTCCTGAAGCAAGATACTTATGAAAAGTTTGTCCAAATCCCTATGATTGTTTAACCTCATTATGTCACTAAGGATGCAGTTGGGGAACATGTCTCTTGTTTCAATTTTTCTTTAGGGAAAAACTTTTTGTTATAATTCAAGGGGAGGTTGAATTCCTTAAGAAGTTTATTATCTCAATCTTTCATATTTCCCCTGAGAAGTTGTCAGTTTCCCTTTAATTTCTTGTTAATCCCTTATCATACCTTAGGGAGTGATGACGGTAGTCAACCCTCAGACTCTTTGAGCCATCTCTTTGAGTCCTTGACCTCTCACGATCCTTTTCTAAGATGGATTGATCACTTTTCTGGATGGGTGACTTGGCATGATTTTGTCCCTCCCTCCCGCCTCCATGCACTATACTTTACAACTTCCTATGATATAATGCATGATTTGACTCATGTTTGTTTTGTGATTAAATTGTCATTGTTTTGGTTTATGATAAAGTATAGAGGCAGGTGTTATGATACATTTCTAGAGTGGTTGTACTAGTTGTATGCTTATACCTAGCATTTGATAGGTAAGTACAGGTAAGTTAGCATAGGTAGAAATTTGCATCCATTGTGCATAACATTGCATATCATGTTAGTATAGTTGTAGCTACATGTTTCATATTGTCTTGTTTCATTATATATATATATATATATATATATATATATATATATATATGCTTTTATTTGTTCATATATGGATGTGGGGTGATATAACCACCCTAGGGATTACTAATATATTTTGTTGAGATTTAGCAAGAACATGTCATGCTAGAGATGTTGAGGTTCTCATGTGATAAATGGTGAGCACATGTCCCTGAGTTGGAGCTAGATGTTATCCCCTAGCCTAGGGATAACTAAGGAGATCACGTCTTGAGTCCCACAGGTCCTAGACATGGAGTACCGAGATCCATATGACTTGAGCATGGCCCCAGAGGGCCCCTCTTTTCTTCAGTACAGTCTATATATCACCAGTAGCAGTATCCATCACACCAGCTTGGTCATGAAGTAACAACAAGTCTTGCTCCATGAGGTAGTGAGTCCGAGTATCATGATATGTATCACTCTAATTTTTCAAGCACTTGAACATGTTGTGTTGAATCCTTCTTCATTTCATGATGTTTTCTTGGAAATTATGCTCTTTGCCTCGTTCATACCCGGAAGGGTGACATGGTTCCCTAGTAAGTTGATTTCTCTCAAGGATGGATTGCTACTAGGTGGATCTATGAAAATTCATGGTTTGTTCCCTCCATACTTACCACTTTCCATATTCATTTGTTCCATATCCCATATCCTTGTTTGGGCATTTGGATTGGCTACACTATGAAGGGTTGTACATTACTTCGTGGGAAGAAGGGGCTAAAGGCCCGGAGGGTAAAATTAGCTGGCAAGAGTTAAAACCCAATTTTGAAACCTTCGAGATGCTTCACTTAGGGATCCCTAAGAAAGAAATGAAAATATTCTCAGTAAGAAAAGGGGACCCACAAGATAACATAAACACTCAAGGTACTAGTTGAAGTATAGGAGGTCTCATCATGAGCCGACCTACTATGACCATGGGAATGTAGTGGTATGACATTACCACCTATCTATTCACCAAACCAGTGTAGTGGATCTTGGTGCCATAGACAAGAGAAAGTGGGTGTCATCACGAGCCAACCTTTTCATTTCCGTGAAATGTTTGTGGATAACGTTGTCACCTCTGGTCATCAATCTAGGAAAGTGGCCCTCGAATATTTCCTTGAATAAAAGGTTTAAAATATAAAAATAAAAAAAGCTAAGAATAAAATGATATGAGTGGGATAAGAAAAAATTGCAATCATGACAAGGTGCAACTCTCCCTCCACAAAGGCACCCACATGTAAGACTCTACATTTACATGTTATCACATGCACCCCATGCCAAAATATTTACCCCATGCCACCTCATGCACTTACATGACTTGGACTAGATCCCACCTGGTAAATACCCCAAACTTAAGAGAGGTTAGCCCAATAGAACACCCTGACACTCTCTCCAAAACTAACTTGTCAAATTGCATAACATCTTTGAGCATTTGTTTGGGGTTAAGGGGGGTTTGATGCACATGTTTGGGTAATTTAATTATTGGATTTTATTCAAATGCTATGATCCTTGTGACTTATGAACCCTTGGATGGATTACTTGTTGTTCATGTAGGACCTAATTTCCCCATGGACAGGTACATTGAAGGATAGTACCATGAAGAACGAAGTCGTTTCCTTTGGAGGCACTTTGGTAGGCCTTAGATGGATGAACCCTACCTTAGTTCACTTGGAATATGGCCTTGGGAGTCCTAGAGACCATCCATATACCCCATGATTTCATATTGGAGGGGCTAGGGCGTAGTGATGCCACAATGAAAGAAGAAAGTTTGCACAACATTATAGCAACAAATGGTGATATTGAGCCCTACGAGGGGAAACGTTCCATCATTAGAGGCAGGATGCCCACCATGAGAGCTCAAAGTCACCCTAGAAGGGCATGACATCACCCCTAAAGAGGTTTTCGGTAGAAAATTAATTTTATTTAGCCCAAAAATTAATTTTTGTGTGAAACTGGCCATGTCAGCCTATTTTTTTGACCTAAAACTTAAATAAGGTCATAAATTTGTATAAATAAGGAAAAAGTACATTCATTTTGAATCATAACTTGTCATTGGACAAGAGTATGACTGCAATTTTCCCCCCTCTTGGGTTATTGGCTAAAATAAGGAGGCGCTACTCTGGTTTAAGGCTTATCTTTGCAACTTGGATCAATTTTTGAAGTTTTATGGTGAACTTTCATGGTATATTCATGATTATTCTTGGTGCAAGTAAGTAGAATATGTATTTTTTCATCTATTGAATAGTTTATTGCATGAATTTATTTTATTATACAAGATTATGAAATTGCATGGTGTATTTAATGCATGAAGTAAGAAACTTAAGATGTTACTTTCTTACTTTTGTATTTGCCAAGATTTCACTAAATTGATCTAGTAACTAGTGAAACCCTAGATCCCAAAAGTGATATCACTCTAGAGGTTTGCATTTGGTTATTGTTTCATAAGTATTTACTCCATAAAAAGGATAAGGAGAGCAAGGCGCTAAGGCCTAGAAGTTCCTACACCCTAGCACTTTGTTTCTTGAGTTCAAAATATAGGAGGACTTAAGTTGCTACTCCTCCTAGACTTTTTCCCTCTTAGAATTTTGTGTATTATCATTAGTTACCAACCTTAGAAGAAGCCGCCATATTTGACTCCATTACCCTAGAAAGGAACTTTTCCTTGTCTTCTTCCCTTTGACAAGAAACCTTACAACTTAAAAAATCCCTTTTCAACTTGACAATTTCACTAACTTAGCTTGTTGTTGCTACACCAATCATTTGGCATATTTAACAAGCACACTAACTAAGATAACCTACCCAAAAATTTGCACTAATCTAGGCGTCATCACCCTAGGTTCTAGTCTTCCCTTTGCTACCTTTCTAAAGTGAAAATTCTGAAGTTGTTATTATTGTCATAGTTGTTGTTACAACCATTGTTGCAGCCCCTAACAGCCCTAAAAAATCATCCATAAAACCACTAAGCATTTGTACTAAGAAAACTACAATCATTGGATGTTGAAATAATTGTCTTCTTGCTTTATTATAATACTTTTCTAAAGTGGTTTATATTGATGTCATCATCATTATTTGATTTTGTTATAAATGTTTGTACAACCATTTAAGTCGTTTATTGACTTGTCTTAATCTTGAAAATCGTGAGTGATTACGTATTATCAAGTTTGCAAGACCTTTTATATATTTTCTTGTCATCATATCTTGCAATTTTCAAGATACATTGTTGCTACTATAATCTCATATTTATTATATATAACTTGTTATAGAAACACATAATTTTTCTAAGAATTCATTGATTATAATCGTTGATATCATTGTTACTACTAACATTTTATGTTTCACTGGTAAAGGGTAGGTACAAAACTACTTTCACTTTTCGCTGTCCCTTTAAACTTTACCCAAGTGACTTCTTTCGTCGAGTGACCTAGAGAGAGGGGTGGGTTTTCACTGTGTCTTTCTGCCTTTCATCAACCAACTAGGTTTTGGAACGTCTCCGTTGGAGTGAGGTTTCCCTCCTCCTAAAGAGAAAGAGGTACCCTATTGGGGTGACAATGATAGGACTACCTCTATGTTACATCAATCTAAGCCTACTTGCATTTAGTATTTGGGAAATCATAGATTGTGCGATAACATGTAGTTATATGAGGTATTTTCCTCCTATACAACCTTTCTTAGAAGAAGATAATATTCAAGAAGTCAAAGGAAGACCATTGAACAGTAGAAGAACACCCCAGAAGATAAGTGGGCCCACCGGAAAAGAATAAAATGAAGTTGGAACCTCTAGAAAGAGAATTCGGATCATAGGAAAAGATAAAGGGGAAACAAAATTTCCCAGAGAAAAATTTGGCACAGTTAAAGTGACTTGAAGGCTATAAATAGAGAGACATATTGATCATTTAGACACACTCACTCACTCATCTCTCACCAAGGAAGAAGGTGCTAATTTGAGTCAAGGAAGGAAGATGCAACACTGCACTCTTGGAGATTCTTGGTGGTGATTTTCTCTTGTGCGCTCTCTTTGGAACATGTACACTATATCTATATGGTGTTGTTGTTGCAGTTGTCTGGTTTTTTATCTCTATCTTGTGGACTAGCCTTGTGATAGGGTTTCTTGATTATTTGTTTTCTTTTAAGAGTTGGTTCATGGTTGGATTATTCTGGATGGAATATATCTAAGAAAGGTTGGCTGGGTTTTTCCCCTATTGGGGGTTTTCCCAGGATAAACTCTTGTTTGTATTGTACTTGTTTATGCTACTCATATTTTTAGTACATGATATAATTGTTAATGTAAAATAATATCTAATAACATTGGTAAATCTATTACTCCAAAACTTAAGAAAATATAACAAAATAATTGCATGTGATGCATTGCAATAAATGAAACTTTCTTGAGATGCGGTGAAGGTGGGGGATCAGAGGTGTTGTAGGTTGGAAAAGGTTTGGAGGCCCAATAGATTAACGATTGCACTGGAAGAAAACTGTCGAGAGTGAGATGTGTCACAAAAAAAAAATGTATTTCTATGTGTCACAGAGTTGAAGCATTTCAAAGGTGTGACAAGGAAAAAGGTTATGCACATGAAGAAGAAAAGAAAAGGATTGTAGAAACGTCAGAAGAAAATGTTGAAGGAAGTGATGTGTGGAAATACCCCTAAAATTCCCAACGATGCAACAAAACAAATTTCAAACCATGTTGCAAGGAGAAAGATCTTCACCCATGCGATATGTTGCAAAAATAATATTTAGCAGGTGCGATGAGAAGTTTGGCGGAGGTGTGACATGGTGTCAGGATGAATATTTTGAAGATGCAATAAGCACATAAGATGAATAATG
>ML786684.1:672268-700430 GCA_009831015.1 Picea engelmannii | reverse complement strand
AGAAAATATAACAAAATAATTGCATGTGATGCATTGCAATAAATGAAACTTTCTTGAGATGCGGTGAAGGTGGGGGATCAGAGGTGTTGTAGGTTGGAAAAGGTTTGGAGGCCCAATAGATTAACGATTGCACTGGAAGAAAAATGTCGAGAGTGAGATGTGTCACAAAAAAAAATGTATTTCTATGTGTCACAGAGTTGAAGCATTTCAAAGGTGTGACAAGGAAAAAGGTTATGCACATGAAGAAGAAAAGGAAAGGATTGTAGAAACGTCAGAAGAAAATGTCGAAGGAAGTGATGTGTGGAAATACCCCTAAAATTCCCAATGATGCAACAAAACAAATTTCAAACCATGTTGCAAGGAGAAAGATCTTCACCCATGCGATATGTTGCAAAAATAATATTTAGCAGGTGCGATGAGAAGTTTGGTGGAGGTGTGACATGGTGTCAGGATGAATATTTTGAAGATGCAATAAGCACATAAGAGGAATAATGTCTCGATAAATGTGAACTAAATGGTTTTCCATACCACAAGAGACATGTCACCATATAATGCCACATCACCTAGGATGTGTGAATCCATATGGATGATGATGTGGTAGGAGAAATGAGATCCCTCAGAAAATTTTAAAGGGCCATAACTTTGTACTCAAAACTTAGAATCACACAAGAGGGCGGTTGTTGGGAAGCTCTCAATGAGATGAATGAAATCGTGAGCTCAAAAGTGACATTGGAATGGTGTTTAAGAGGAAATATTTTGTTACCCCACCTCCTTAATGATGCTTAGGGAGTTGGGTATGTTACACTTATGTAGGTATATCTATAACTACATCAAGTGGTTTTATAGTAGTTATCAGTCCTACTACACTACAAATCCTACAATAAAATGAAGGAATTGATATATTATGTAAGAGAAACAACTTTGGTTGAGTTTGTTGGTTAGATTTGTAGAGGAGTAGGAAGAATAATTGAAAAAATATGTTAGGTAGAAGTTGTTGAGGAAGCTTGAGAATGTTGGTTGAAGGAGGATTCACAATGGAAAAAGGGGTTGGGTGCAAGTTTGAAATATGCATGTTGTAAAGAATAGATCCAACTAAGGGAACTTTTGGGTGGAGTTTTTGAGGGGAATTCAACAAAAGGAAGTTATGGGGTGATACGGATTATTGTCGGCATGAAATGAGAGTGGAGATATAATAAATAAATGAAAAGAGATATCGCAGATATCAAACAATAAAACAAAAACGTATTAGATATGCAACCATACACACAGAGATAAAGTAATACACGTTTTCTATTAATGAAAGAAATGTACAGAGATTGTAAAAATACAGAGTGAAAGACTCGCTAGAATGGTGGCAGCTTATCTCTAAGAAGAGATGTGATGGCTACTTGTATTTGCAAGAAGATGATTACAATGAGGCTCTCAAGGCATTTTTACAATAAACACAAATGTCAAAAACCCTAGACATCCAAAAACCTAACCCTAGGAGATGAAGCACCAAAATTCATGTGGGCCCCATTTGGGTAAGTCAGTACATCAACTTCACGAGGTCATAAATTTTGCATACGATATCTGTTTGATGCATATGATACATAATTAGAAATTTCTATCCGAGGACTACAACTATTGAGAACTAATATTGTTTATTTGAATGGACTAATATTCGTCAAAGTTTGATGCCCAAAAGACGTTGTTTAGGGCTTCAAAATGACTCTGAAAGTTCAGGACCCAAAAAACTGCAAAAAATAGTAAATTGCCAAAAAACTATTTTGAGAGAGTTGGAAAAGGTGGGTGGCCACCGATATCCACCTAGATCAATCCTCCCTCCTTAAAAATCAATGGTATCCATTGCATTGAGTTCTTGAGGGAGAGAGGGAAGCGTTTGTTGAATCTGAATCTTGGTGAGCTGCTTGCCTTTCTGGAGACATCGCGATGCTTGGTTTGTGGAAGGTTGTCATGAACCTGTTGAGGTTGAGTTTGTTCAACAAGTCGAGCTACATGAGAGGAATTTGTGTAGAAGGAATCTTTGTGCTTTGCTGCAACCTTGTCAACTTTATTTTGTTGGATAGAAGGTGCTTGGGGTGAGGCTATAGTGGTTGCAATGTCCTTCTGTTCCCCTTTTGAAGAGATTGTGAAGAAGCTGAATTTTTTAGTATGAGATACTACCTTGTGGAACTATTTAGGTGGAACAATATTTGTAACTACTTCTGGTATTCTGTAAAGATGACGCCCTAGAGAAACAATGGCATTGCGAGGTCGAGACTCATAAATAGCATGGCACTTCCACATATATGGTTGGCCCAAGAAAACATCACAAACATCTAGTGGGGAAACATCACATAATACCTCATCCTTGAAGGGTTGGATGCCGTATGAAAATCAACACTGTTGGCTGACACAGAGATCTCGTCCCTGGCGAAGCCACCTGATGTTGTATGGTTGCGGGTGTGGTGTTGTCGATAATCCCAACTGTTTGATGACCTCTGCTGAGATGAGTTTCTTTTGGCTTCCACTATCAACAATAAAATGCAGTGGGGTCCCCTTCACCCACATCTATGAATGAAAAAGGTGCTCCCCCTCTTAAGGATCTGTTGGTTCTTCTGGTTGAATTGTTGTGGTCGCGACAATAGCAGTGGGGTCTGTGTCAATGATCTGTCTTTTACTAGTATTTTTAGAGTCATATTTTGAATCATGGTTCGACTCCTTGTCTTTGATCTCGGCCACCAATGACTGTTTTGAGAGACATTCATCATTGTTGTGCCATGGGATTTTGTGGAAATCGCACCATTTTTCGATGTCCTTCTTTGTCTTCCCATGACCCTAATTTTCCTGTGGTTTGGACTAGTTTTCGGGAGACTATTTTTTAGAGACGTATTTATCATACTTTGGTTATTGCAGATTTGCAGACCCAAACTCCTGTTTTTTATGGTGATTAAATTTCTACTCGATTTTAACAACATATCGATAAGCAGAACCGAGTGATGAGATGTCCAAAAAATCCATTTCAGTTTGGATGCATCTATGTAGAGCCCCACAGTATTTCAAAACCAAATGTCATTCGGATTCTTTGATACCTAGCTTGGTGTGGAAGGTGTGGAAGATATTGGTGAAATCTTGAAATTATTGTCCCCTCTCTTGCCGCAGTGTGGTCCATCTCACATATTGGTCCTCATAGTTGCCAACAGGGTATACTGTTCCTTTATAGCATCCACAAAAAAAATCCCAACTGGGATCAGCCCCATATATTCTAGACTCCTCTGTGGAACTTTTCTCCCAGTAAGTTTCCCACCAATGTTTGACATGGGGGAGATCTTTAAGGAGGGTGAAGGTGATATTTTCCCTGTCGGAAAAATTATGAACATAGAAATAACCTTCTAACATATTTAACCATTTGTCTAGGGCATCCACATCTATTTGACCTTTAGATACAGGAATATCAAAATTAACCTATACCTTGAAAGGAGAGGTGCTTCCAAAGTGGTTGTTTGATGAAGATGTGCCTGTTGCTATCGACAAGTGTTGAAGGATGTGGGAAGAATTCCCCATCATTTTGTCCCTTTGTCTCGTGAGAGCTTGCTCAAGCAATAGATTAATAGGATCGTCTGCTCCATCATTTTTCTTTTATTCTTCCATGGAGGGTTTCTTGGGTGTGCGAGAGCCATTTTCTTCAAGAGATACAAGCTCGAGACCCAGCTTGCTATACTTGGACCTCATGTGGGACATGCACTGAAAAATGATCAAGAGCAACCTGCTCTGAAACCAGTGATCCATATTATTTTCGGCATGAAATGAGAGAGAAGATATAATAAATAAATGCATAGATATCGCAGATATCCAATAATATAATAGAAACATATCATAGATGCAACCATAAACACAGAGATACAATAATACACGATTTCTATTAATGAAAGAAATGTACAGAGACTGTAAAAAAATAGAGTGAAAGACTCGCTAGAATGGTTGCATCTGATCTCTGAGAAGAGATGTGATGGCTACTCGTATTCATAAGAAGATTATTACAATGAGGCTCGCAAGGCATTTTTACAATAAACATGAATGTCAAAAACCCTAGACATCCAAAAACCTAACCCTGGGAGATGAAGCACCAAAAGACATGTGGGCCCCGCTTGGGTACAACTTCTCGGGGTCGTAACTTTTGTATACGATATTCGTTTGACGCATATGATACATCATTAGAAAGGTCCATCCGAGGATTAAAAATTTTGATATTGAATAGTGTGGATTGGAACAAAGTAATACTCATGAGATTTTGATGCCAAAAAACATTGTTTAGGGCCTCAAAATGGTTGTGGAAGTTCAGGACTCGAAAAAACTGCCAAAAATAGTAAATTGCTAGAAAACTGTTTTGAGCGAGTTGGAAAAGGTGTGTGGCCACCGATATCCACCTGGATCATGGGGAATGTATTTTTTGTTGTAATATGATGCTAAAGAGGAGCACATGAATTATATGGGAGGTAATAGCATACCTCGTAGATATCAGTACAAGATTAAAAAGAAGGTGCAAAATTTATTTGCATGCTTTGAAGCCTTTGAGGGGGTTCAACGAATGGGAAATCCAAAGAAGATGGATTATGAAATTAGAGATAGTGGGAGGTGTCAACTAAAGAGATACATCAAATTGACTTATAATTTGAGGACATGTCAACTAGAAGGAAATAAAATATGGAGGATATGGATGAACTCATTATATTCATGGGAGAGAAAACTCATGAAAAGAAAAAAAAAAGGGGTGATGAGAAAAATTGAATTAAAATAAAGTCATTTTAAGATGAGGAGACCTCCATTTTTAGGTAGATATAGTGGAGGAGGAAGAGATTGTGTTTGTGCACATTCCATAAGAAATGGAGGAGGATTTTACAATATAAAATATGCAAGTAGATTTGCAAGAAAGTGGAGTTGAAGAGAAAGTACCATTTCATAAGGAGTATGTGGGAAATTTTTATTCCCATAATAGGTTTTGTGTTTATTTATTTGTAGGTATGGAATACAAAGGGACCACATCCCCCAAATGATTGTAGATATCATTCGATAATGCATCAAGGGTTTATATTTTTTGGGAGGACCCCTCACCATACAACACAAGGATCACACAACACGTTCCCATCGTGCCTCACTCATTGGGTATGGAGGAGGACATAGTTGATTATTCCGATGATCTACTAGCAGGTAGGAAAATTCGGTCATCATCGACAGTTTGGCACCATCCCCCAAGCCAGATAATAGACCCATCAAAGGACGGCACCGTGAAAGTTCTGGATGAATACATTAGCACAAACACCACTCAACATTTCCATATGGAGCAAGGGACTAAATCCATGAAAGAATATCTCAAGGTTATTTCTAATATCCCCTTCTCATGCGAGGTTGTGGCCCTTTCCCCTCTGATAACCCTAGTATCTATCGGGTCAAATCATCCTATGAGCCCTCCCCTCTGTGCAATAATCATCTTCCATGGAGTCTCCAAAACCCTTCTCACCATAATGAAACCCAGGACTATCCTTGTTACAGAGAAATCCCCATGCAGACAAGTGGATTCCCTTCTGGACTCTAGACTCCTAAGGCCAAGACAGAAAGGGTGCTAACTTTGGTCACTAACATCCTTTTATACCTAGCTAAACTGAAGTATATAGAAGAGGAAGAAAGGTGTAACTTTTTAACGACGTTTTCCCTTGCACATTTTGAGCTGAGATTTGATCCCCAAGCTCCTTGACAAGTCCTGCAAATCAAAAAAATATAGAATAGGCTTCCTATTCCACTAAGATTATCTTAAAACCAGATCTATCTACCAGAGACAAGTTCATGTAGAATAGACACAACCTTGAAAGAAACAGGCCAAGCACATATGTATATTAATGAGAACAATAGAGAATACTTACAGACCTTTGATGAAGGTGAAACAACCTCTCCCATCTCTCCTTGTCCAACCCTTTTCTCAAGTAATCCACACACAAACTGAAGCCATCATTAAGTAGCTTCTCCACCTTTGCCTTAATAGTAGGGGCCTTCCTAGGATTTATAGCTCTAAGACATTGTCGAATAGGTTTAGAATTTGAATAAGTTCTAATCTCATGTTTGAAAATACGAGGGTTGATCCCTGGCATCTCTTCATATGACCAAGCGAATACATCTCGAAATTCTTTGAAGAGTTCGGTGTAGATCAGAATTTCTTCTGGCGAACAATCCGCACCTATATTTATGTTCTCAATCTCGCCAGGGGTACAAGAGATATCTATCGATATGGTAGGAGAAATACTCACCATATTTCCTTCGGCATAAATTTCATGTGTATAAAATGGAACTACGGCGTGACACACATCTCACTCAAGGTAGAACGGAATTCATCTTGCTCGATTCTTTCAAGACTTGGTAGAAAATAAGATCAATGATGCATATCATCCCAAGGTATTTTGTAACCGTTCATGGCTTTGAGGATGGATTCATCTAAAGGAAAAGTCTCATATAATAAATCATGAGAACAAGACAACGAGGTGGCCCATACAGGCCTAAGAATAGGATCCTCCTCGTTCGTTTGCAAGGTAACATGATCAAGATCGATGGAAGAGTCAAGAACAACTTGATACACAATCTCTGCTACCGATAATGGCATAGCCATGCCAGCATGTGACTGATCTTCACTCGATGAAGTTGGAGAAGGTAGGGTCCATGGATCACTAAAATAGGAAGTGCAGAAAGGAATGGACCTCCCTGTAAAAGAAGGCCTACTAGACATGGTGTAAACATGGTGAATCAGTGCTGAGAATTCGAAGGTACCCATGAGGGAAGAATACATTCCGACAACGATATTCTCAGTTGTCGACTGAGAATTATTGATCATCGGGATCGACAGTCCAACAGATGCTCTAGAACTAGAGTACTCAAAGGATAACTGGTCGATAGTCACAATCTCCCCTTGATGAGGAAAACAAAGTGTACGAAAGACGTATGATATAACAACAACCACAACATAGGTCCAATTGCAACCTAGGAAAAGGTTATAATCAAGAGGTGCATCAACTACCTCTACCTTATTCCCACCTAACTAGACCAGAAAGGCAGGGAGAATACCATGAGGGTAGAAGAAATGACCATCAAATGCAGTCAACATGTTCGACAACTTGGAAAGGTTCGGAGAATAGAGAGCTTTCCAACAGACGAGGGACACCACGCAGGTAGCAACACTTTCATCAACGACCGCTTGTTTGATAGTATACTTGGAATACTCCACATGGATTTGGAAAGCCACATGGTAGGGTAAGCGAGGCTTCACATCCGTTATGTCAAACTTGATAAATTTTGAGCCACTAGGTTATAGATCTCCTAAGGCAGAGAGTAAGGCATTCCTATTTGATCGACACATCTGGAGTAACTCCAAAGCCAACATCGCACAAGGGGTTTGGCCCAGATCCTTAACAATGAAGTAGTTTTGGGCAGCTATAGCAATAGGGTTGTGAGTAGAGCACTTGAGTACTCCTTTCAAAATATGAGGTGGTGGCTCTAGTTTCTCAATCTATAGGTTTGTCTCCGGAGGGGGAGGAGGAGCTTCTAGATGGGTACTATCTTTTGAAGAGCTATAATCTCGAGAACAGGTGGCTATATCAACTTTTGCATTGACCATATTGATACAAACGTGGTCGCCATCTTGCAACGGTGGGTTTTAACTTACACCAGGCGCATTTCCGATGTTCGAAGAGCTCGAGGATAAGTGTTGGTTGTGTGGGAATGAATTCGTCAGCACAATAGGTGGTAGATTTAAAAGCCTCACAACCTCCGCTAGTTTGGGGCATAAATGTGTAAGGTGGTCATCGGTACAAAGTTTACAAGAAAACTTCACATTACGTTTCTATTTCTTTCCCTCTCCAGCATTATCATTTTGCTTCCCATTATTATCTTTTTCATTGGGTTTTTTACCATTTCTCCCACCCTTACGATTGGTTCGACCTTTCCTCTTATTCCCATCTAGTTGCTAGAAACCATTTGGGTTTTTTGATGATTTCATGGAATGTACATCCGCCGATTGGGTGGGTTTGGATGATCCAGATGAAGCTGCTCGTCCGACAGACTTCATTGCTGACTTTGCAGACTTTACATTGGTAGACCCTACAATTCCATCGACATAAGTTCTAGATTTTTTCCTAGTATCATAATTTGACCGCGGTGCATCTGGAAGAAGGTGGTATAACATCCCAGACTGAGCATATATTAAATCTAATTGTTGGGATCTAAAGATATCTTCTTCCTCATTGGAGACCCTGGAAGTAGAAACTTCCTTCACAATAGGAGGGTGCAAAGACTTTAGGAACCATTATAGGAGAAATTTCGGGGGTATAAGAGTATTAACCAACCGCTTCCATCTATGCCACTCCTAGATATGATCTGAGATATGAGTGGCAGTGTCTTGGCGTAAAGTCAAAAGAACGTTTGAGGCCAACATTATAATGAATGGGAAATTAAAAGTGGTTGAGAAAGACCATCACTAACTGCTTAAATGACCCATATGTCCCTCTAGGTAGCTCAATATACCACTGTGAAGCAACTCTAATGAGAGTGCATTGAAATAGTTGTAATCTAATAGAATCATGGTTCAAGAAATTCAATGAGCACCAAAGGTGAAAGGTAGTGACATGTTCACTAGGGTCCTCTCCATTCTTGCATTCAAACTTTGGAATGTTTGAAGCAAGTTTGGTGGGGACGGGGGGCCATGTGGGGTCATGGCTCATCAATCCGTTCATTAACTTAGACAAGTCTGGCAAATTAAGCGTGTCCATAAAAGGGAGATGAGATTGTGACATTTGGCCCCAACTTCCCGCAAAAGATTGTGCTTGTGGAACTGCATCCCATCCAAGATTCGGGTAAGAACCATAGCCCCGTCCGGGATAATAAGGCCCTCCTTTGGGCAGATTCATATAAGATGGGTTGGGCATCTTTCCAGCAAGAATGTTCTGTTGGGGATTATGAAAATTTCCTCCAGTCGGATTAGATTCGGGCTAAGGGTTATAAAAACTGCCCCCAACTAGATTAGATCTGGGTTGGGGGTTTCCCAAACTATAAGACACACCTCCTCCAGGTGGGAACCCAGAGGATTGAAGTGGATTCGTCATACCAAAAGTATTGGTCGGAATCGACACCAAGGAGATAGGGATGTAGGGAGAAACTTGTCTGCCAGGTTGGTTGTTCCATCCAACCCTAACACGATTAGACCCGAGGTTAAAAGAAGAGACACTTCCTATATTAGGATTCATTTGAGGGATATGAGAACCACCAAATAGAAAAGGAGTGGAAGGAGGTGTAGTGCCCCCAATTCCAAGGTTAGTGTTAGGGCCAGTAGCTGGGATGGCAGTCGAAAACTGCGAAGAGAAGTTGGGCATACCATAAGAAAATGGACTAGAAGCCATAGGGATGGACTCAACATTGTAACTCAACGAGTGACCGAAACACCCAAAAGGGTTCGAGGTAAGAGACTAAGAATTAACTACAGGTCGATCCATAGTACCGGTATAATCCTCTATCACTACAACTGTAGTGGTTCCAGAAGTTGAAGCAGTGCTATTAACTATAGTGGGTATGGGAGTCAAAGAAATCCCAGTGTTCTAAAGACTAGAATCAATACTCATCCTTGTGGAACCACAAGTTTGAAAGGTGGACATGTGTGTACCACACCTAATAACTCTACGCCTTTTAGAAGGCAAGAACTTGAAAACCAGTGGTAATTGTAACAACCGATGGGACCAGCGAGGAAGCTGGAACGACTCCACGACGACTTATAACTCAACAAAATAAAAAAATTATATCCTAAGGCCAACTAGTAGTCAAAGAGCATACCAAAAATTCAAACGGCCAATATGCATGCAAACAGGCTAAAGTGGTTGAGTGGCCTCCCTTGCTAAAGAAGGTATGCCTTGTCCAATAGGGACTTGAGACTTCCCACTAAAGTTTGGAGGTAATAGAAACAGTTATAGGGGTCCTCGTGGGCTTAACAACCAGTCAGTTAGATCCCCCCAGAGAGGTAATCCTCCATAAAGGTTGTGTGTTGTCCAACCCCTATCTCAACTAGGATACAATAATAATAACCCCTGCAAGTAACCTATGAGATATCTAAGTCAAGAAACTAATAAACCACTATATAATCGATGCACAGGCAAGAATTCGTAAGTCTGGATCACCGTATGGGTAGGGTAGAAAAGCATGAAACCTTGAAACCATTGCCTCTCACAGATGTATGGGTACTAGCAAGATCCCCAAATACGAATAAATCCACAGAAATATCTCTGATGCTAGGCGAGTATCTAGGGGTTATCCCTTCAACTAACTTCGCGCGACCTCGTGATTAACTCTGGTGTGAATGGAGCCTCCTGATCTTACCAATTATACAATGGACTTCTCAAATCCCTATCTCAGACACATATGTTGATTTAATTTCCTTGGAGAAGTTTACTCACAAAATTCTATTCCAAGGCACTAAATCCTAGACTAGTTTGTGCACCCTAAAAATAAAATCATGACTAATCAATTTTAATTTAAAGCGTAAATTTTATTGGACGTGATTACTAAAAAATGTATGGAAATAAAACTCATGATGTTACGACTCTACAACAAAATAAATATGAATATAATGCAAAGTCTATCTTTAACTTTTCAATGAATGATATGTGTATAAAAATAGTGCAATTTTCAATTTCAACTCTACAATTCAGAAATAAAATGCAATCTTTCACTAAATGCACTAAGCTAATGAGAAAGATTCAAAGACAAAAATGCCAACCAATGCAAAATGCCTATATTTTTGCATTTTCAATATATTAAAGAGAAAATGCATGGACTGATAAGAAACGTGATATATAAATCCTACTATCTATAAAAGCAATAATTCAAGTAGAATAACAGGCAGGCAAGCAAACGACCTAGAGAACAAGGACAAATTAAAAATGAAAAACAAAGAGAAAGAATATGCCCAAAAATTCAACTCCAAACATGTTTCTTGTCATCCCAGAGAATCTCAACAGGCACTACAGAGACCTAAGATGGCTCAACAATCCTCAAATCCCACCCAACAGTCACTAAGCCAAGCAAACAAGCAAGGGAAAGTGGTATACGCAACTGTTCAATAGAAAAGTGTGTATATACACAGCTTGCAGTGAGATAACACTCATGTATACATGATTGTCAATGAAAAAGGAGTGTACAGGATTTAAAACAAGGCCAGGCAAAGGAAAAAAGGCTAAAAACTCAGACCCAGAGTGAATAGAACCTGTCAAGTAGTGATACGACAAGAAACACAAAGGAAAAAGAGCAATGCAAGAAGAAAAAATACTTCAACCCTTAGAAGGAAGAATTCCCTAGTGGAGTTGTCAATTATGTTACGAGGAAAAAACTCTCTATGGCCAAGGGTAAACCACAACATACATGTATGATTGCAGAAATCAACTCAATTCCAACATATTCTATATAGACTAATGTGAAAGATAAGAAAGAAGCCTACCTCGATCCAACGTTCGATGATGTTCCACCATTGAGCACTTTGACCCAAAGCTTTATACCTGCAACGCATTCTCAACAAACAAGTAGAGAAAGTATATAGTGATAATATAAAGGGGTTAGCACATCAGATAGCATAATCCATTAATAAACATTACAAACATGCCCATGGATAATAATCATATATTTGCAAGATACCAATAGGACGGGTAAGGAGTATTTCTATTAATAATTGATCAGCAGAAGTGACAACATTACAGACTTCCGTGTCGGCACGGTTAGAAACCATGAAACCAAGTTCCTTCCAACTGGTTCTCCACCACTTCAATCCTCCACCAAAGTCAAGCTCAAAGGAAAGAGACAATGAGGTTCTCTCAACAATAGGGAAGAGCTTGGGGGGTTGAAAACTGTATTCAGACTTGAGGGACAAAACGGATGCATACTCAATATGAAGTAATTTTTCCAGAGTAACTTTGCTCTCAAAATTGAATGCTTTCTCCTCTTTTCCATAGCTTGGAACTGTGCTTTTATATCCTTCAATATGCAATTGAAGGGTCGAGTCGAAACATTTCCAGTATATGGAAGGCCAAGGATCAGAGATCTCCTGTCGTGACATGGAAACCCGACTCCATTTTTGTATTTTCTGGCAAAAATCCCGATGTACACAGGCTGTAGTGGAGAAGCCTGTGTATACGCATCTTGCATAGTAGATAGGGCGTGTATATGTGTAAAATTATGTATTTTTAGCTCTGGATTCATCAAACATGGATGACAAGTCTTCAGAGGGAAATGGAAAAAGGCCCTCTGTGCAAGATAGCAATGGTGAGGCAAATCTTGCTATAACAAATTCCCCCTAATGTGTGAGATTATAGGAGTATCTATGATGGCCAAAATACATTATAAATAACCCAGGAGTGGAGTGGTAGAGAACCAACTGGATGAACTCGATCGCTTATTACATTTTGTACTTACTTTGCATACATGGATGCCAAGAATACAATGCAGATCCATGTGGAAAATATACCAAACAAGTGTTCATGTCCATGAATAGGAAAATACAAATGTGGTTATATGCCAAAAGCTGTCATAGTCATGAACAAGGCCCAGTGAAACCAGTCTCAAAATCAATTTGAAGATATTTGTATACCATGGAGTACAATCTGATCTCCCATGATCACTGAAGTCATATGGGTTCTGGTCCGATGAAAAGGAGGAAACAACTCAAGAAAGTTGTGGCCACATAGTGATGTCTTCAAGTCTTATACACTATCTTCTGAGGGTGAAAGTCTACATTGTGTGATTAAAGGAGTTGAGGTCAAACACAATGAGACATCGTTTGATTACCGGTCATTGAGGTATACCATTAACAAACATGAGATAGCCTAACAATGATGAAATTAGGTATGAAGGCATCGAGTACATTCCTATAAGTGTGAATAAAGGAGTCAGTGTTGAACACTCGAGGAATCCATTGATCAGGAGACATTGATGTATTCCCATCTGTCAATGGTGAGAGAGCCTGCCACTAATGACTGCAAGCCTCAACGTACTCATAAAATGCTAGGTCCCATATCCAGAATAAATGAGATGAAGTCAATGGAAAGAGACCCACTGAAAGGAGAGAATTAAGGCATCTCTCATCATTCAGCATGAGGAATAAAGCATGAACTTCATGATTTGGTGGAGATCAGATGAAGAACATGTTCACAAACCAACGACCCTGTGCATCGTTTGCGTGTGCCAATTACAAGCGATACACGAAAAATACCCTCTGAATAGCAGCCAATGATGAAAACTGTTGACAAAGGCAAGGAAACCACCAATAAGGCTAATGGAATCCAAGACACTGCATGAATCCCAAAGTGTTAATAAATGTCTTGTCGTCGAACACAAGGTAAAACACCCAGTCAACGACCAATGATGAAATTAGGGCCAGGGTGCATGATAAGACTATAGTATCATGTGATTCTAAGATGAACTGAGGGTATGGCCGACATGAAAAGTCAATATTTCTAAGGAGTGGTCGACACATGTTTATAGAATTCCTTTGAACAAGAGCATGAGACATATGGTGGAATCTGGTAGCATAGACCCAATGATCTGACCATGAGATGCAGGAGGCATCAAATATTGTTCTCCATAGGGACTGGAAGAATAACCAGTCGGTAGAGAAAACTCTTGTAATGAGATCATCTTCCTAAGGTCATGCTAAACCAAAAATTATGATGACATGAGGACTCAATAACTTTGTGCTCTGTTCAAAGGTGAAATGACTGCTTCCAAATATAATATAGTACTCCCTTCCTACCCATCGTTTTTTGTTTTTTCATAACAAATGAACGCTATGATACAGAGGAGGGAATGAGTGTCGCAAGTAAGAAAAACTAGTTCCATCAGTGGAATGTACCTATGATCAATGCAAGGAAATGCATGTGGGAGACAGACACTCGGGGTGATGTTCCCTCCAGGACATAGGGTGTCAAATTGCGAAGGATATAAACAAGGCTCTGCTTGGTTAAGGATGAAAAAAGTTCTTAGGCAACGATTTATAACGCAAAGCAAGAATCGGCTAAAGGCTCAATACTGAAAGTGAGGGAATGAGATGCAATCACAACTTAATGCAAAAAATTGTCTTTTTTTATGTCTTTTAGTCTACTTGGTGTGAAAAAGGTGTAAACTTGTGCCAAATAGACATATTTTCAAGTCCAATTTACGAGTTTGAAAAAGACAAGTTTACTCGGCGATCTTTTCTATTTTTGGTAGCGAGTCAGAAAAGAGATTAACTAAGACTTATGACCTTTCAAATTCAATTTAATGAGTGTGAAAGGGACAAATCACTAGGCAATCTTTTCGATTTTTAGACGAGTCAGAAAAGAGCTTAACTAAGACTCATTTTTGGGAGTCCGCAGGGATTAAGGCCGCATTTGCATGAATGAGAAATGAGGCTCATCATAAAGTCATGTATCAAATTATAATGGACTCCTGGTCCTAAGGAAAAACTTAGCATGGGATCCAAATGACAAAGAGGATCTAACTAGGGTGCCCATGTTTGGTAAGTCTCTACCATTTATTAGCAACACTACTTATAGCAGATGGTAAGTTATGTGTTGCAATAAATGGGTTCATACCTAAGGCATAAAAAAACAGTAGTCAAAGGATAATGAAAAAATGCATGATGGAGTAGATACCTATCCTATATGATAGGTTATGAAAATACCTTCCCGAGGAGACAAATGGCCAATCATGACGTTGAAATCCACAAGAAAATTGAGTCGAAACTACAAAAGCTAGCTTAAAACCATTCTTGAATTAGTCCGTTAGGTGAGAAACTATATAAAGTGGGTAAAAATAGCTTATAAATAGTAACAAAATCACAAATTACTGTATCATTTTAATTTTTACCCAAATAGTGGAATTTGGACCAAAAATACCTCCAAGATTCAAATGGCGATAACGGGAACATCAAGCAACGAAATCACGAACCGTCTACAAAGAAAAGGGAAAAAGAGATGTATATACACTAAATTTACATTAGTATACAAAGATTTCCACCCAAGCCTAGGGCTCAAGCATAGTACCTTTTCAAGTAGAGCCCATTTCTGGGCTCGACCAATTTATTCCCTTCATAATCTTTTTACTCGTAGGCTCCTTTTTCTAGGACACGTCGCACGATCTAAGGACCATGCCACATGGGTTTAAAATTTCCTAACCCTAGTGTTTCTTTGGCTTGGTCATACAAGAGGACCAAATCACCTTCAACATATAACCAAGGACAGACAGACTTGTCGTATTGAACCTTGACACGTTTCTTATTTTCCTCGATAGTCATAAAGGTGTCCTAAAGCTACTCGTCAAGGCTCTCTAGGTGCACAAGGCATCGCTCTAAATTTGAAGTGTCAGGTAGGAGCTCTAATTCAAAATTGAGATAAGGGATTTCACATTCAATGGGAAGGATCGAATCCATACCGTGCACTAACTGGAAAGGGGAAAAACTGGTGGCAGTCTTAATCAAGGTTTGGTATGCCCAAAGCATGAGATATAACATGATGTGCCAATTGGAATTACTCCGACTGATAGTTTTTTGAAAAATGGTCTTGAGAGACTTGTTGACAGCCTCTACTTGCCCATTTTCCTGGGGGTAATAATGACATGAATGATCATGTATAAACCCCATCTTAGATGCTAGTTCTACCATCATTTCATTCTGAAAGTGACTGCCATGATCAGTGTCAATCTCACTCAGGATACCGAACCGGGTGATAATTTGGTTGAACACGAAGAAGGTTGCAGTATTCCCATTGGATTTTATGATAGGCATGGCCTCCGACCACTTGGTAAAGTAGTCAAAGACCAAGATAATGTGTTTATGCCCCCTAGCTAAAGTTGGGTTGCAATCGATGAAATATACCCCCCACTTGGTGAAGGGTTCGACGGTAATGACTGGGTGAAGAGGGGCTGGGTGTGAGCGTGTTTTCCAAATGAACACCTGGCAGGGGTGAAACTTCTTAACTACTTCGATACAATATTTAAATATAGTAGTCCAGAAATAACAGGTTTGTAGGATTTTTTGGGTTGTCGCAAGCCCGAATAGGTGACCACCATAAGCCCCTTTGTGGAAATCGTTTAGGACTAACTTGGCTTCCTCGTGAGTTAGTCAATGACGCAAGATATCATCAACTCCTTGGTGATACAATTTTTTACCGACGATGGTGTACTTCTTGGCTCGGTACCTAATACATCGTCGATCATCTCACGAGAGATGATAGGAAAACTTCAAGGTTTGAAGTTATAAGACAATGTCTCCATACCAGGGGTTAGATGATGAGACAAGGAAGATGTGTTCATCCATGAATGAATCAACATGAATGAAATCCTCATCTAATCATGGAAAATCAGATATTAACTCTGCAAAGACTAGTGATTTCTTGGACTTGGCCGAAGCGAAGTCGAGATCAAATTCTTGTAAGATGGCGATCTATTTATTATATTTCCCCCCTATAATATGTCTAGTAAGGACATATTGAAATGGATTTACATCGAAAACCACCGTAGTCTTACAAAGCAATATGTAGTGACGTAAACATTGGACTACGTGGATGACAGCCAAAGCTAGTTTTTCAACGTGAGAGTAATTAAGCTCAGTGTAGCACCCTGTTTCCCCTAGTTTGTAAAAATAACTATACTGGCCAAGAACTGTGGCAAACTCAGAAATGTGAATGTAAATAATATTATGAATATATATTGTAGGACTGTTGAGAGGGGATATGCTAAAAAAGAGACCACAATGGCTGGATAAAGGTGTTGGAAGGCAACTGGAATGGTGGCATTAACTTCCACCGAAACTGATACCATATTTGGTCTTCACTGGCCCGAAGAACCAAGAGCGGCTTGCTGGCCCGAAATTAATTACTGACAGGTTGGTAGGTGGATGGATCCTCATGCGTAATGAGGGAATGGGAGTAAACCACCCATCTGTGGATCGTCCTGACACCTTACCATCGCTAGGGGGATTGTGCCACACGCAACCTCGCCAGAAAGGAAAAAGGCAGGAGGTGTGGGCGATCAGGGGCATAGACGCGAGGGAGGAAGAAATCTGGAAAAATACAGAGTGAGTCATAGTGAGAAGAAGGAGAGTAAACTTCGTTCTTGGTCAAATGCAAGAAGAGACATAGTCTCCCAACATCATGGTCTCAGCACGGGGGTGGCTAGTGGTAAATCCGTCAGAAGTCGTTGAGCCTATGGTTGGGTGGGAACGAGCACCCCTCTCAGCAGTTGCATCACCTCTGGTGTTATTTCTAATAAGTGTTTTACATATTGCATTTTGAAGTTTATATTCTAACATGTATGCTCATAATCTGTGTAGTTTGTGAATGGTTTGAGTATAAGACTGTCTGTGTAATGTTTTGGCCAGAAATGGTGGTTGCATGCTGTTATCAGAAGGACCATGTATGGCTTATGTTATAGAATAGATTGGTGTATATATATATATATATATATATATGGACCTTAAGTCTGCTTTTGGGGAAATCAATGTCCTTATTTCACCTCCGGGGATGACCCATATAGAAATATCTTTCTGGATAGTCAGACCAAGAGTCTGCTAGAGGATTCATTGGCAGAAATCCTAAAAAAAAACCTGTATGAGGAAGAATGATCCTCTTGAAATCCTGAAATAGTGATGTAGGGATAGGTGTCGATCAACGAACGAGATTCCGTCAGAAGATCTGCAGTCATTCATGACCCTTAGATTTGTAAAATAAATGAGGGCGTTAAATTCCTTAACGCATTTTTTCCTTGTCTTCGTGAGTAGCGAAGAAATTGTGATTGTAGATCCCTAAGGTCCATGAGAGTATCTGGACCATTGATTTTTTCCATGCCCAGAGAACCGTAGAGGAATGCACAACGTGGAGACCATTCTGCACTGTCAGATCTCGGTTAGAAAATCCGACCATCATTAGATCTGTAAGGAGATATATGAGGGTTAATCCCTCATGAATAGGGGTGAAAATCCCCAAAATAGATTTGGATCATCCGACTAAGGGAGGCCACGTGTTGCAAGATTACCCATTTTAGGAAATCGGAAATCGTGAATTCGGGAGTTCCGTTGACAAGGGATTGGGCTCTCATATTGATAAGTCTCGAAGGGAATAAGACTGTGGTCTTATGAGAAGTGGCCATACTAGCGAAGGCATATCTCAGGAGAGGTAGTACAGTTATGCACAGGCTCCTTGTAAATAAAGTAGAGGCCGAGACCCACTCAAGTCCTAGACTTGATGAAGGAGAGCAATAGATGTGTTGAAGACTCTTTTAAGAGTCAAACTCAAGAAAAAGAGCGCAAAGCTACCAAGTCCCTCATAGCTGACAAATCTCAGGATAGATAGCACCTGGTCGGGTGCACAGACCCTATAGAAATTCACAGAGGTCGAGGAAATCATTCATGGTTTCAGAGTAGAGAAGCTCAGGAGGGATAGTGCCATTTTGTGCATGGAGCCATAGCGATGAAGGTCACAGAGGAGAAGCAAAGGTTGAGACCTTTGATACTTAAGAAATATTCCAAGGAGAAGGAAGAGAAGTGTATGCTCAAGGAGGAGCTACAACTGTCATTAGATTAGCTAGAGAGAAATAGATCTGGGTCATCGAACATGTACATCCATATGCATGTCAAAGAGAGAAGAAATGGATAGCAGAGACACTTCGAGATAGAAATGGCAAACAACCGATAACCATTGGATCTTGCAGAGTTGCAAGGCAGTTAGGGTTGGTGTAGTCCCGAAGAGGTTTGAGTTCATGATTTTGCATCTCGGGGTTTCGTAAGAAGAGAGCGCAAGGCTTGGGTGCTTCAACCCACGAAGTTGCGAAGTGCAAAAACGTGAGGGGGAAAATCTGAACCGTTGGATCCAGGAACGGGAGGACTGTAGGATCAGGACTCTGTGGAGATATCGTATATTGGGAGTTTGGGGCTTTGGAGGTTGGAAAGGGCCACTTTTGACCATAGAATTCATGAAGTTCCGAGAGCCGAGGCTCGTGAGAACACGTGGAACATCCATCAGGTGGGGCCCGTGGGGTCGAAAGGTGGACACGCGTCACCTGGGAAGGAGTCAACATTCTGTTGGCTTCTCGCATTTTGGAGGTTCGCAAGCTAGGAGTACAAAGGCTCGATGCCCCAACTCGCGAGGTTGCGAGTTGTGAGATGTGAGAAAAGGAAGTCAAACCATTGCTGACTTTTGCATCTCGGGACTTCAGAGAAGAAGAGCACGAGAGCTCGACGCTTCAACCTGCGAGGTTGCGAGAAGAAAAAAGTTTCAAAGGGAAGTCAACTATTGCCTTTTGGGGTTTATCAAAGTCGAAAGACTCGACACTCTTGTAGCGCGGAGATGTGAAATGCGAAGATGCGCCATAATTGTTGGACCGGTGGTCGTGACCCGCGATCACATGGGAGTAGAAGAGGGAAGAACTAGTTGAAGCTAGGCCTCCATAGTTATGTTGAGGGTTCTGATTCTCGAAGAATGGGCAAAAAAATTTGATTATGGTAGTGGGTGCGTTACACTCAGGGTCGACTAAGTTTCAACTAAGATAGTAGATGACGTGCTCATGGATCTCATCATCCTCCTTAACTAGAACCATACCAATCATCTCTTCAGACGCAGTGATATAAAGAAACTAATCTCTACTGTAATCGGGAGACTTCAGTAGAGGGGTCGATACCAAGGCTTTCTTCAAAGTGTAAAATACTCTTGGGCTTGCTCATCCCAGATAAAAGGGGTGTCTTTCTTCAAGAGGCGCATGAAACCCTTGGTGATATTGGCATAATTCACTATAAATCGACGTAGAAAGTTATCTTTCCCTTGTAAACCTTGAAGTTGTCTAACTGTGCATGGGGGAGGCAATTGAAGTATTACCTCAACCTTAAGAGGATCTACCATGATCCAAGTCTCGGAAACTAAAAATCCTAAAAGACGACTAGACTTAACGCAAAAGATGCATTTGTGAGGGTTTAACCGGATTCTATAGTAACAACATATTTCAAAAACTAGCTGAAGGTGGAAAACATGATCCATTCTCTTGCGAGGATGAGCAACAATATCATCAAGATATGCTTCGAATATGTGCTTGATATAGTGAAAAGAGAAATTCATGGCGCGTTGGAAGGTTGCTTCGGTATTTTTAAGGCCGAAAGGCATTTTCCGGTATGAAAAAGTACCCCAAGGACATATAGATGTCATCTTGTGTTGGTCCTCAGGTTTGATATGGATTTGGTTATATCCTGAAAATCCGTCCATAAAAGAAAATATCTCGCTTCCCACACACTCATCAAGAATATGATCAATGAAAGGCATGGGGAAGTTATCTTTAAGACAAGCCTTGTTCAGATCGTGAAATTCCATACACACATGGATGGTTCCTTGTTTTTTATTCACAGGAACGAGGTTGGATACCCATTCGGTCAACGAAAGTGGGTAGATGAAGCCATCATTAAGTAGCTTCTCCACCTCTGCCTTAATAGCAGGGGCCTTCCTAGGATTTACAGCTCCAATACGATGTCGAACAGGTATAGCATCCAGGTAAGTTCTAATCTCATGTTTGACAATACGAGGGTCGATCCCTAACCTCTCTTCATATGACAAAGAGAATACATCTCAAAATTATTTGAAGAGTTTGGTGTAGATCATAATTTCTTCTGGCGAACAATCTGCACCTATATTTATGTTCTCAATCTCGCCAGGGGTACGAGAGATATTGATCAAGACGATATGAGAAATACTCGCCATATTTCCTTTGGAATAAATGTTGTGCGTATCAAATGGAACTATGGCATGACCGACTATCTCACTTAAGGTAGACCGAAAGTCATCTTGCTCAATTCTTTCAAGACTTGGGAGAAAATAAGATCGATGATGCATATCATCCCAAGGTCTTTTAGAACCGTTCATGGCTTCGAGGATGGCTTCATCCAAAGGAAAATTCTCATCTAATAAATAATGCGAACAAGACAACGAGGTGGCCCATACAGGCCTAAGAACATGATCCTCCTCATCTGTCTGCGAGGTAACATGATCAAGATCGACAGAAGAGTCAAGAACACCTTGATATGAAATATCTACTACCAATAGTGGCATAGCCATGCCACCATGCGACTGACCTTCACTCGATGAATTCAGAGAAGGTATGGTCCATGGATCACTAAAATAGGAAGTGCGGAAAGGAATGGACCTCCCTATAAAAGCAGGCCTACTAGACATGGCGTAAATGTGGTGAATTGGTTTTGAGAAGTAGAAGGTACCCATGAGGGAAGAATACATTCCGACACTGATATTCTTAGTTGTTGTCTAAGAATTGTTGATCACCGGGATCGACGGTCCAACAGATGCTTTAGGACTAGAGTACGCAAAGGATAACTAGTCGATAGTCACGATCTCCCCTTGATGAGGAAAGAAAAGTGTACAAAAGATGGACGATATGACAATGACCATAGCATAAGTCCAATTTTGACCTAGTAATAGGTTATAATCAAGAGGTGCATCAACTACCTCTAGCTCCACCTCTATCATCTTCCCACCTAATTGGACCAGAAAGATAGGGAGAATACCATGAGGGTAGAAGGAATGACCGTCAAATGCAGTCAACATGTTCAACGACTTGGAAAGGGTCGAAGAACTGAGAGCTTTCCAACACATTAGGGACATCACGCAGGTGGAAGCACCTTCATCAAAGACCAACCGTTTGATAGTATACTTGGAATACTCCACGTGGATTTGGAAATCCACATGGTAGGGTAAGCAAGGCTTCACATCCATAACATCAAACTTGATAACTTTCAAGCCACTAGGTTCTAGATCTCCTAAGGTGGAGATTAAGGCATTCCTATGTGATGGACACATCTGGAGTACCTCCAAAGATGACATCGCACAAGGGGTTTGGCCTAGATCCTCAACAATAGAGTAGTTATGGGCAGCTCTAGCATTAGGGTTGTGAGTAGAGCGCTTGAGTACTCCTTTCAGAATATGATGTGGTGGCTCTGGTTTCTCAATATGTAGGTTCACCTCCAGAGGGGGAGGATGAGATTTTAGACCGGTACTATCTTTTGAAGAGCTATAATCTCGAGAACGGGTGGCTATATTGATTTTTGCGTCGACCATATTGATACAAACAGGGTCGCCATCTTGCGACGGTGGGTTTTGACTTCCACCAGGCACATTTCCGATGTTCAAAGAGCTTGAGGCTAAGTGTTGGTTGTGTGGGAATGGATTCATCAACACAGCAGGTGGTAGATTTAAAAGCCTCGTAGCCTCCACTAGTTTGGGGCATAAATGTGTAAGGTGGTCATCAGTTCAAAGTTTACATGGAAACTTCACCTTACGTTTCTCTTTCTTTCCCTCTCCAGCATTATCATTATGATTCCCATTATTATCTTTGTCCTTGGTTTTGTTACCATTTCTCCCACCCTTATGATTATTTCGACCTTTCCTCTTATTCCCATTTGGTTGCTGGTCACCATTTGGGTTTTCGACAATTGCATAGAATGTACATATGCCGACTAGGTGGGCTTGGAGGATCCACATGAAGCTGATCCTTCAGAAGACTTCATTTTTGAGTCAGTGTACTTTGCATTGGTATACCCTACAATTCCATCGGCATGAGGTGTAGGTTTTTTCCTAGGATTGTAATTTGACCACGGTGCGTCTAGAAGAAGGTAGTATAACATCCTAGACTAAGCATATATCAAATTTAACTATTGGGCTCTAAAGATAGCTTCTTCCTCATTGGAGACCCTGAAAGTAGCAATGTTCTTTGATATAGGAGGGTGAAAATACTTTAGGAACCATTCTAGGAGAAAGGTCGGGGGTATAGGAGTCTTAACCAACCACTTTCCTCTATGTCACTCATGTATATGATCTGAGATATGAGTGGCGGTGTCTTGGTGTAAATTCGACAAAATATTGAGGCTAGCATCATAACGAATGGAAAATTGAAAGTGTTTTGAGAAAGACCATCACTAACTTGTTAAATGACCCATATTTCCCCCTAGGTATCTCAATATACCATTTTGAAGAAACTCCAATGAGAGTGCATTGAAGCAATCGTAATCTAATAGAATCATGGTTCAGGGAATTCGATGAGCACCAAAGGTGAAATTTAGTGACATGTTCACTAGGGTCCTCTCCATTATTTTCTTCAAAATTTGGAATGTCTGAAGGAACTTTGGTGGGGACGAGAGACCGTGTGGGATCATGGATCACCAGGTTTTTCATTAACTTAGACAAGTTTGGCAGATTAAGCGTGGCTAGAAAAGGGAGATGATGTTGCAACATATGGCCCCAAATTCCCATGAAAGATTGTGCTTATTAAATTGCAGCCCATCCAGGATTTTAGTAAGAACCATATACCTGTCTGGGATTATAAGGCCCTCCTCCAGGTTGATTCATATAATATGGGTTGGGCATCATTCCAACAGGAATTTTTTTCTAAGGATTATGAAAATTTCCCCTAGCCAGATTAGATCCAGGCTGGGGGGTTATAAAAAATTCCCCCAACAGGATTGGATTGAATTTGAGGGTTGCCCAAAGTGTAAGACTAACCTCCTCCAGGTGGGAACCTAGAGTATTGAAGTGGATTCGTCATACCAAAAGTGTAGGTCAGAATCGACACATAGGAGATAAGGATGTAGGGTGGAACTTGTCTTCCAGGTTGGTTGTTCCATCCAGCCATAACAGGATTAGACCGGGGGTTAAAAGCATGAAAAATTCCTATATTAGGATTCATTTGAGGGATATGAAAACCACCAAACAGAAAAGGAGTGTAAGGAGCTGTAGTTCCCCCAAGTCCAAGGCTAGAGTTAGGGCCATCACCTGGGATGGTAGTAAAAAACTGTGAATTGAAGTTAGGCATACCATAAGAAAATCGACTAGAAGTCATAGTGATGGACTGGACATTGTAACTCGATGAGTGACTGAAACCCCCAAAAGGGTTCAAGGCAAGAGACAAAGCATTAACTACAGGCCGAGCCATAGTACCGGTATAAGCCTTTGACACTGCAACTATAGTGGTTGCAGGAGTCGAAGGGGTGCTATTAACTATAGTGGGTATGGGAGTTGAAGAAATCCTAGTGTTCTGAAGACTAGACTCAATACTCATCCTTGTGGAACCATAATTCTAAAAGGTGGATGTGTGTGTACCATGCCTAATAACTCTATGCCTTTCAAAAGGAAAGAACTCAAAAATAGGTGGTAACTGTAACAACCGACGGGACCGACGATGAAGTTGGACTGACTCCATGACGACTTATGACTCTACAAAATAAAAAATATATCATAATTCCAACTAGTAGTCAAAGAGCATACCAAAAATTCAAACAACCAATATGTAACACACCCACTATAGGATTTGAAAATTTTCGGCTCTTTTCTCCTTTTCTCTGAGGAATAGAATCCCCCAAGTCCCTACAGGACCTGTTAGAGATCCTGCCATTCCTTAACCGCACTCATCTAATCAGCGATGGTGGCCACAGGCCTTATCGGAGAATACTTATCGGTTTTCACGATATGGGGAGATCACGATGTAGGTATCCCCTTGTTCATTTCGGGGTTTTATCCATCAGAACTTCGCGGCTAGTGAACACGAGGAAAACTGACCTTTGGTAGTCTCGGCCACCAAAGCTGTGTGTGCTACTCCATTTCAGGACTTTGCCTATCGAGATTTTGCAATATACGAGGACAAGAAATTTTCCTCTAGATGTCCAGGTGCCGAAACACTGAAACATTAATTCTAGTTGCTCTATACTCATTTTTGGGGTTTCATATTTCGGGGTTTCGCAAGTCGAGAGTTCGGGGATGTGATGACAGGAGGCCTCACAACGGGGTCTTCTGGGAGCTGAACTCTGAAATACTAACTCTTAACATACTTCCTTGTTTCGAGATTTCCACCATCAGGATTTTGGGATTTGCAGAGACAGGAGGTCTCGCACTTAGGTTTCCCAGGAGCCAAAACTCTGAAACCTTAACATATGTATAATTTTTTATGTATGTGTCACTCAATCCATTTTGGGAATTCGCAGACCGGGTTTTTTGGGACCGGTGAGCATAAGAAGACTTACCGTTAGGTATCCTAGGTGTTGAGACACCAACACACCAAATATCATCCGTGTTGAGCCATTTCAACATTGCGCATATCAAGGTTTTGCATCTAGCAAGTGCAAGGAACAAAAATTGGCCTTTGGGAATCTTGAGTATCGAAACACCGAAACACCCTATCTTGTCTATGCTATTATTACTTCAGGGTTTCACATATCGGGACTTCGGGATATGTGCAGATAAGAGGTCTCACTCTTAGGTTTCCCGAGAGCCGAAACGCCTACTGGTCGCCACGTGTACTCTATAGCTAGATAGTCCTTATACTCTTATGGGTCTTGATATTGACGGTCCCAAAATCTTCGTTACTTGCGAAGATGATAAAGGAGTCGAGGCATTAACATCTGTGTTCCTTCATCAAATTTAACGGTTGTAATAGACCTTAGGTCCTCCGAAAGGATCCCATTCGTGCATGTAGCGAGAGGAAGGGTATCTTGGGTATCGAACCACTGAAGGGTCCTAGTTCATCCATGAATTATCGCTTCGGGATTTCACAAGTCAGGATTTCGGAACTCGCGAGTATGAGAGGACTCGCATTTGGACACCCCGGTTGTCGTAACTCCGTAAACACTTAACTTACCCACACGCTAGCATTTTGGGATTTCACAAGTCGGGATTTCGGGACTTGCGAGCATAAGGGGAATACGCCCTTCGGTATTCCAGGTACTGAAATGCCGAAATTCTTATTGGTAGCCGCATGTCCCTATCGATGAATGGTCCAGATACTTCCACAGACCCTAGGGATTTACGGTCCCGATTTCTTCGTTATTCACGAATATAAAAAGGGAAGGGGGTTGAGACATTAATGCCCTCATTTCTTTCCTTCAATCTAATGGTCATGACTGACCTCATATATTCCGACAGGATCTCTTCCATCAATCGATACCTATCCATACACTTTCATTTTGGGATTTCATGAATCGGGGTTTCGGGAATTGCGAGTAAAAGAGGACTCGCTTTTGGATATCTCGGGTGTTGAAATGTCGAAATATCAGGATTTTTAAGAGAACCTTTCTCCTCATGCAGGATTACTAAGATTTTCTCCCTCAAATCCTCTTTCAGATTCTAGGTAAGTTCCAGAGAGGGTATTTCTTTGGAGAGGTCCATTCCGGGTATTCCTGGAGATGAATACATGCATAGATTTCTCGAGAACAGACTTGAAGTCTAACTTGGTTCAATATATGTATAAATAAATTTATCTATGAACATAATCCATATGTGGATTTTCTGTTACAATCATGCAACTACCATTTCTGATCAAAACACCACACAGACAGTCTTATACTGAAACCATTCACAATTTCACAGCTTATGAGCATAAATGTCAAAATATACATTTCAAGATGCAAGATGTAAAACACTTATCAGAAAAAAAAAAACACCAGAGGTGATGCAACTGCTGAGAGGGGTGCTTGTTTCCACCCAACCGTAGGCTCAACAATTCTGAAAGGATTTACCACTACCCACTCATGAGCTAAGACCACGATGTTGTGAGACTGAGTCTCTGTTCGCCAGTGACCGAGAACGAAGGTTACTCTCCTTCTTCTCTGTTATCACTCACTCTGCATATCTACAGAGTTCTTCTCTTTCGTTTCTCCTCCCTCGTGTCTGCCCATGATTGCACACTCTTCCTACCTTTTTCCTTCTGGCGAGGTTGCATGTGGCACAATCTTCCTCGTGGTTGTCAGGTCTGAGGACTCTACGGATGGGCAGTTCACCCCCCATCCCTCATTACTTATGAGGAGCCATCTACCTACCAACCTGCAAGTAATTTATTTCGGGACAATGAGCCGCTCTTGGTTCTTCGAGCCAGTGAAGACCAAATACGGTATCAATTTTGGTGGAAGTTAACGCCACCATTCTAGGTGCCTTCCACCACCTTTCTTCAGCCATCGTGGTCTCTTTTTCAACACCTTCCTCTCTTAGTAGTCCTGTAATATATATATATATATATATATTTATATATATATATATATATATATTTATATTTACATTCATCGACCTTCTTCACAAGGTCCATTCACATCATACATTTACATTTCTGAGTTTGCCACAATTCTTGGCTAGTACAGTTATTTTTATAGACTGGGGGAAACAGGGTGTTACAATTCCCTCCCCCTTAAAGGAACATCATACTCGATGTTCTATATACCAACATGACATGTATGTACAGATGTAAACAAAATCGGATATGCCTGTTTCATGGCATCCTCCATTTCCCATGTAGCCTCATCTGGGCCAAAATGTCTCCATTGCACCTTGACCTATGCAATGGTTTGGTTCCGGAGTGGGGTTTCCTTTTTTTCCAGTATGCATTGAGGTTCTAGTAGAAATTCTTCCTCCGGTTCCACCTAGATCATAGACCAATCAATTATATGGTTAGCATCATGTACATATTTCTTCAATAAGGAAACATGGAAGACATTATGTGCTTTTACTGTGAGAGGAAGTGCTAGCCTATAGGCTACAAGTCCCACTCTATCTAGAACCTCAAAGGGTCCACAGTACCATGGTGCTAACTTGGCACAAGCTCCCATTTTCAGGGAAATCTTCCTGGGCCCTTCTCTGAGATATACATGGTCTCCCATCTTGAACTCTCTTGGAGTTCTCTTTTGGTCGGCATAACTTTTCTGTCGGTTTTGAGAAACCTTCAGATTTTGTTTTATCTGAGTCACTTGATGTTCCATTTCTTTCAACATGTCAAGTCCAAAATAAATCATGTTTATGGGATTACTCCAGCTGACTGGAGTGTTACACAACCTACCATAGAGGACCTCGAAGGGACTCATCTTTAAGGATGCTTGGTAGCCGTTGTTGTAGGCGAATTCTACCAGTGGCAGTTAGTCTTCCCACTTCTTGGGTTGAGGCATTACATGCATCCTTAACATGTCCTCTAATATTTGATTCACTCTTTCTTTCTGTCCATCGGTTTGTGGGTGATAGGCGGTGCTAAACAACAACTTGGTCTCTAGACTAGCCATCAGTGATTTCCAAAAGTTGGAAGTAAATTTCATGTCTCTGTTAGACATGATCTCTTTTAG
>ML786684.1:594975-634781 GCA_009831015.1 Picea engelmannii | reverse complement strand
CAGAAATTGAAGAAGTCTCAGGAAGCATTATCAAGTTCTATGTGATGATTGGTTGATGGTGATGATTTAATGTAAAGTTTTATTATCTCTTATATATTCTTGGGTGGAAGGAAGGGGCATGGATGGAGAGTTCAAATCTCTCTTTATATTGGAATATTGTATCTTCCTCTTGGAGGTTTATCCCTCCCTTTACATTTGGAAGCTGCAGCTACCTTTGGAAGTCATTACTTCCCTTGAACAATAACTATTGATTATTTCTCATATATTGTGCATGGTGTACTGTGGTGTATTGGTGTAACTCTTATACTATTGTTCATTTCTCATTGGATATAATTGAATGGTTTAAGTATAAGTTGAAAAAGGTTTTAAATTGTACTTGATACTGATTCACCCCCCTCTCAGTATCAACACCTTGAAACAAACAGGCCAAGCACATATATATATTAATGAGAACAATAGAAAATACTTACAAACCTTTGATGAAGGTGCAACAACCTCTCCTAGCTCTCCTTGTCCAACCCTTTTCTCAAGTAATCCACACACAAACTGATTATGCATCAATGATATCTCCCTTATGAGATCATAAGTTTGATGACTTCAATGTCTCTCCCTTTCACCATGAGGAGGCCTCCTTATATAGGTTTGGAGAGGCCTATCAACTTAAGAGATTATTGGGATAGGTTGAGGATCCTTCTCCTTCAGTTGTGGAACTTCTCTAAGATCAAGGCTTGACCTCAGATTCGAATCCAACCAACTCTAGATATGAAGGGGATTCTTCCTTGATTTTCCTCAACTATCCAAAATTCGCGCAAAAATGCCAGCGCTCCCTCAAAAGGGGGTACAGAGCATTGCAACGCTCCCCCAAAAGAGGGTACAGAGTGTTGGCACTTACTGACAGTGTATAGGGGAGCACTGCCTTCCAAAATTTATTTTTGAGTGTTTTTTTCCATGGAAAAAGACTTGTACTCTTTGTCAATGATTTCTCCTCTTCAAAAACAATCTTTTGAGGTGTTTTTTAAGTGTTCTTGATAATTTCGTCTAAGACATAACATAGGAAAGATGACAGTATGATATTTGCGAAACTTGCGGCCAAAATGCGACACTTTCTACATTGGTAATGACGATACTAGGCCATCATTGTAATGAGTAATTTTGATGTGTAACAATCCCATCCCAAGGTTATCAGGAAATTCAAGTAGTCTTGCAAATGAAGAAAACCCTTTGAGTTTCATGAAGGAAGGTTTTATTGAAAAATTTCTAACAATTGATCACATGAGTGGGTGCATTGACTCCCCACCTCCATCATGCTAATGTATAATCCTAAGTATGGATTCCATGGAGGATCAATGCATCAAGTAGAAATGTTTCAAAATAAAATTAGAGGAGGTAAATATGGTGTTGGACGATGGAGTGAATCTCAATGGAATTCCCCTTATGGAAAGTGCTTCTTTGGTTGGGTGATTCACTAATAAAGTAATCAATGGTGACTCCATGAATAGATGGACGAAAGAAAATTCTAACCAATCCTTGGTTATGAGTTGAAATGTCTAACCTTGGTGAAAATCTAGTTAGCATGGATTACAAACTCGGCTCTGGATGTGGACAAGTTGCTCCTCACCCACTGGAGGTAGGGATATCAAGCTCTTTTCCTCAAGGATTGGATGGTGTAATTTGGTGGTAGCATGGAATGTTTATTTATCACCCTAGTCTAGGTTCATCTGTCAAGGATCCCCCTCATTCTCTGTTCAGAGGAATTTTTCAAAGAAATAGGGAATTCCCTAAGGTTTTTTTATGAGGCATACTCTACTTACAAAACTTTGAGATGCATGGGTATGGATTATATTCTTTTAGGGTTGAATACTTTGGGAGGTCTATCTAACTCCATATATATTCATATTGGAAACCACACCTTTAATTAGAGCTTGGACTATGAGGGTACCCCCTTTAGGTGTGGAAGATGTCACTTGTATGGTAACTTGGTTAAGTATTGCATTCGTTCTCTAAAATAGAAGCTTTGGGTAAAAAATTAAACATAACAAATCAAGTGGATCATGTTATTTCATCACGCTCCCATAATGGGCAGACCCCTTCGACCACTTGGGAAGAAACAACCCTAGATTAGGACATTGTACATCCCATTCACAAGGTACAAGTTTCACCATCCTCAATTGCAGGAGCTAGAACCTCTTCGAGTAAGTCAAATACTCCTCATGTTCTCCCTTCTTTTCCTTTGGATGTTTCTCTCAAATTTGGAAATTTTTTAGAATCTTCATGTCTCCTTCCCTGAATAGGTGAAAGACTTCCTCCTTTGTGTTTTTGGATTATCCAGTCCCTCCCCCTCCCCACTCTAGTGGTTGGGTCTGTTGGAACATGCATAATTTTGAACTTTTGTGCTTTATATTTTTCACCTCTTAGAAATAAGTTTTACCCCCCCCAAAAAGGAAAAAACTTAGAAAGTTACCTTTTAATTTTAAATTCACTGGTTGTTATTTGGCAATAAAGCGCTAACAATATCTCTCGTCGATGAGTTTCCTTAACTTGATCGAACGATCCTAATTTTCTCCAAATTTTTGGAGTCGCCTGAGTTTTAAAAAGTAAGTCCCTAACAGTCGTTTCGGAGCTCCGTGCTTTGGATGTTCCAACAAGTCTAAATAGTAAAAACCCCAAAAATTTGAAGCCCAAAGATAACAGCTCATGATGAATACTAAAGAACTCACAAACACGAGTCATAGGACACGTATCTTTTAAATCTTTCAAGGGATGAAACGTGGCACTTATTTTTGACATTTTCGTTCGATGATTCACACATTTTCGAGTGACACGTGGCACCTCTCTTTTCTTGACACGTCATCTAGAATGATGTCATCTCTGCCACCTCACTCCAGGAGATGGCCCTTCGAGATTTTAACAAAGAGTAAGTTCAAAAATCACTGAAATATCAAAGTACTGAAATATTGGACATTACAAAAAAGTAAAAAGGAGTTAAGAAAAAATCTAATAACAGAGTTAATCACGATTAAGAGTTAATTAATTACTTCGTAGTTTCAAATTTCAGGAAATTTATCTTGTGTCATATTCAAAACCTCCGAAGACCGAACTTCTGAAATACTTAAATTTAAACATGATTAATTAAGACTTAAGGGTGAGTACTCATAAATTAATTACTTTACAGTTTCAGATTTCGGGAAATTTCTCATGTGTTATCTTCAAAACCTTCGAAGTCTAAACTTTCGAAACACTTGAATCTAATACAACGTTTTAAACATGATTAATTAATATTTAAAAGTGATTACTCAGAGATTAACTCCTTTGCAAATTTGGACTTCGAGAGGTTTCCACCCTGTCACATCCAAAACTCCCAAACACAAACCGTCAAAGTATTGATGGCATTTATGATCGATTAAGGATAATGATTTCAAATAAGGATTGTGAATATCTAGGTAATGAATTCCATTAAGGTTAATACATTCTTCGTCAGTAAGGCTATACGAAAATCAATAAAGTTTTTTGAATAAAAGCACTTTGAATTTCAAAGTCATTTTTACCATTTGCAATTAGCAGTTTTTATCCAGTGAAGAACTCACAGACTTCTCCTGTAATAGGTAAGATTATTTTGTTTCCTTGAGGATTATGGCACCGCGAAAAATTGCAAATAATCTTGATGCATCGGGTAATGATTCAAACCCAAACGCAAACATTCTATCAGACACACTTCTGCGAGTTGCGGATGCCATTAAAACTTGGACGCAGATCTTTGATGTCTTAAAACATTAATTCATCAACTGTCCAGACAACTCTGTCGAGAAAGACGACAACTTCTATACAGCTAAGATAAGACATGTAGTATAGTTGGAGCTGCACAATATAGTTGCATGGCCAAAAATCATGCCTTACAATGATATGATGAGTTGGGCCTTGGAATATGTTGACATCAAGACCAAGAGCATCATCAACCACCAATAGTTTTATGTCATCTCTTTCCGATCAGAAAACCTACAAGTAATGTACAAACTCTCCCCTCCTCCTAAATACACTTACAATGTTGCATTCATTCTAGAGTTCGAGAGAAAAGAATGTGCCCAATATGCTAGCAAATGTCATGATATAATCAAGACCTAGTGAGGACATCCATAGAAATTCAGAGATGATGCTCATGGTACATACATCACGACATCTTTAGACGCTCATATGATGTATGTAGCCATGATTCTTTGTCGCATGTTCGGGAAGAATATTCCTACACATTTCTCGGTGGAGTCAATAGCCATCATGAATGAGGTAGATGAGGGTTACACTTTCAATTGGGCCAAAATGTTGTCGGATAATTTGGCCAAAGAAATCAATGATTATAAATCAGAAAAATCAAAAGGGCAGCATGCCCCATTTTTCATGACCCCTTTTCCCCTGATGAAATGGAATTGGACCTCGGCCAGTTCTGAGCCAATTCAGTTTTATCACTCCAAGTTATAGGAGGAGAACGCTAAATATTTCTTCTACAAAATCTATCACAATGTTGTAGTGCCTGTTTATATAGCCATTTATGGTCACTCGCCACCCCGGATTTCTAAAATAATTATGGGGAACCTAGAAAATATTGCAGACTAGTTCATTGAGGAGAATATCTCCTATATCTAAGTGTTTGGTTGTTCAGTTCCTCCTCGTGCTGATCTCCCACATTTTTTACCCGACAGGTTGGTGTGCAGGGAAGTGGCATACTAGACAGTGGCAAGAGGTATCAACAAGGATCTGAAAGCAACCCAGAAAAAAGTTTGGTCAATTTCCCCATTCAAGTTGGCATGTTCACATTATTGGATTTCGGTCACTGCAAATTCGAGGTCGCGGCTCTGGAGGATGTCAAGTTAGTTGAAATTGACTTCAAGAATCATGATCCGTACAAGATAGTGGAAAACCATATGGATCAGTTTAAAATGAAATGATACATACATGAGAATTCCCGTTATGAAAAAATGTTCAGGGGAGTCAGATCTTATTAGGAAGTCTGAACCAGATTCCAAACCCTACCCCCTAACCAACAAGTTGATTTCATTAGCTTTCGAAAACACAGGCAGAATAGTTTATCGAGGATACTGTAGGGAGATTCAATAGCCATGCCTTCTTCAAAAGAAGATAGGCCTATAGGATTTGTCAAATTCCTCTACTAAACACAAACCTGAAGAGGTCCTGAAAATACAAGAGGTCCCAAAAATCCCAGACATATTATTTCAAGAGATAAGAATGTCACTATCAGGTCTGAAAGATCCACAAATGTTAGCACGGTTCAAATCCTTCATAAATTTGGGACAAATTATCTCTAAGTCAATACTAGCAACTCCTGCTGGCACCCTGAATACAACATGACATCAACATTCCATCGAAATTGCCTCTCCCATTACATCATTAACCCCTCTACAAACCAGCTTTGGAAATCCTAATTCTGGACTCACTTTCATAGGTGACCTTACTCCTATCTCTCCTGAAGAGATGCCTCCCTCAGATTTCATTTTCAACAAGAAACAAAAGGCTATCATGAAAATAGAATCTCACCAAAAGAATGTAGTTATCACTAAAAGCAAAATATTAGTGTATCACGGGAATGACCATGATGGTCCAGTGTTCTCAAAAGAAGTTGCAGGTTCGTTAGGTTCTTTTTCCACTGCCAATCAATGGTCAGTGGAAAATTTGATTGAACAACTATGACAAAAGTGCCTCTTGGTAGAACACTTGCAAAATCAAATACATATTATAGATCAGACCATCAAAAGTGGGATGAACCATGATTTTGAGCAAATCAGGACTAGTGATTGATAGAAAATTAAACAGCTACAGGATAACCTTGAGCTGTTATACCAAAGTTCACAAACTAGACAAGATATGGTCACTCAGCGTGACGCGTTGGTAAAGAAGTTGCAGGCTAGATTGGCCCTAGCAGAGAACACAACAATAGACATTTCGGCCTTCAAAACTCAAGCATCGAAAATAAATAAGAGGCTGGAAGTTGCCCAACAAGAACTTTATCTGGAAGTAGATGTTATTCATAAATTTTATCAGGTAGTATACATTTCCCTAAAATATATTGATGTCAAGGAAAAAAAGGCCTACTCAACCTAGTCTAAGTTTCAAGAAGTTCTCATATGGATGCAGAAATCTAATGCCCTTGGTTTTCCTCTCCTTTATCATTCCGAACAAGTAAGAGGTGAAATGGCCCTAAAATCCTAGGAAACAAATCTAGAAGAAGGCAATAAACTTTCCAGAGATGTGAAAGAGGCTTGTCTAGAGGCATTGTCATCATTAAATAAAAATTTGATTGAGTTTGAGGGGAATAATATATCAAAGGCCCTGGGGAAAATTGAGATAGAAATGAACCAACAAAACTCCAGGAGGAACAAGGAATCTACTCAGACAACCATCCAAGAGACGGGCCAAATTGATCTTCTTAATATCAATGAATGGTTGGTTAATCCAAGTTCACAGTTTCAGGTCACAGTACAAGAGGTGAACAATATCCAGGAGAAGCTGCCACAAATCCAAAAGAAAATGTTTGCTTTTGAACTAAATGAAAAGATTGATTCCTCGAGATGCATGGTAGAATTAATGGACATATGAACCCAATGCATTGAACAGGGAAAAGAAAGTGTATTTGGGAGCAAATGAGCAATCATGCCCAACGTCCACCTTCTTCGCCCACTCTACATTTCACCCTCAAACAGTCACTTACCCCATCTATCCTTATCACCCACATTCTTGCATCCACACCTCCTCATTGGACATTTGTTCCGCCATCATTCTTTCCATGAACGGTTACTCTTCCTTGTAATCACTATTCATCCCTTGACAAGCCAATGCTTAGCTATTCATATGATTATTCCCCCCATGACTTCAACTGCAATTCCTTGCCCCACTAAACACACCCGAAGGGAAAAATGGCAACGAGATCAAATGGACAATTCAATAAGACAAATGATTAAGTGGGGCCTTATTGACATGTGTACCCAGCTCAAATATCAAGGGAAAGTGATCACATCTGCGAGAAGACGAAGAGATAGAGGAAGTGACAACAAAACTCAACAATATTTTCTTACTGCTAATTTATTCTGATGTATTCTATTTTTAGTGATACATTGTGGGAAGTCCAACGGGTTTTTAGTTGTGACAAATTTTGTATAAATAGATAGATTTAAGATCTATTCAAGGAGGCTTCTTGCCGAATGTAATAGAGACTCTCTTTTTTTTTAGTATTAATACAAGTGAAGACATAGATTCTAAGTTTCGTTCTGTGTTCCCACTGTGTTTCCATTTCTATGAATTTCTTTCTATAATTATTGAAGAGTGATAGATTGCAATTTAGTACTACATCTACTATGATCATGTTATACCAGGAGTTCATTCAGTACACAAATTTTCCTTTGTTATTACTGTGAGTAAAACAAGACCCGTGATATGTATGAATTACTTCTTTTACTTATATCATGTTCAAGGGTGCATATTCTAATTGTTCTTCTATTGTAACAAGGTGAGACTTATTTTTATTTGATACATGACTTTGTTCAACAATTTTGTAAATATTTCTACATCATTTGATATTATAATTGCGACTCAGATAACGAGATATTGCCTCTGTACTGTCTTATTATGAATTTCATTTAAAGATCATTACTTAAAAAACTGAAGGTACAAAAGGCACTCATAAAAACATTTCCTTTAAAACATTTGATGCCTGACATTATTATTTAATCCTTAGACTCATTATCAGGAACAACATCTTTTTGGCGCCGTTGTCGGGGATGAAGAAACGAAATCATTTTCCTGGGAAAACGACAAGGTAAATTTTTGTCTTTGATGGTGAAAAAATATTGAATATGTGAGTAAGGATTACTTTATCTTTCACCTGGTGACTCCACCATAGAAAAAAATAACATTTGGTTGAAAGAATACCAGGAAAAAACCAGACGAAAAGCAGACTACACTAGTTTCAGATCTCGAAAAATTGTTGAAACCAAAGGGATATCTCACACCAACTTCTGCATCGCCAAGTAAGGTTCATCAACCTAGAATTACTCAAGTTAATGTTAAAATCCCCGCTGAAGAACTAACCCCTAAAGAAAATTTTAAGCAATTTCATTATGCAGAAGCATCAACAAGTAAACCCAAAATTAAGCTTGAAACTCTAGAGACAATTATTCCCAAAATAAAATTTGAGATTGACTAGACCATCCCTGTTTCTTTGAGAAATACTTTCACTAGTGAAAACAAAGGATCCATCTCAATCCCCACTATCATTAACACTAAGTTGATTCTTTCCCTTCCCGAAGTAAAATTTTTTGTTTCTCGAAATCTTGAAGAGTTTTTTCTGTACCCAAATTCATCCCCTATTACTTCCCCTATCTATACATCAAATAAACCTGAGGAGTCGAGCTCAAGTTTTCCTTTTCCTCCTCATATATACCTTTCATCTTCTCACAATATTTTTCTCGAAATTTATTCACAACCTCCCGAATTAGTTGAAAGATTAGTAGATCGATCTTTTGAAGTTTCGAGTCCCTGATTTTCGTCTCCTAGACTTCCAATGGACGGTGTTGGAGGTGTTGGTGCCAGAGGTGCAGGGGTTGGTGGACAAGATAAACCTACTAGGATCTTTGCCAAGGTAGCTGCTATATATGAGCCTTTAGTCCTTCATGTTTTCCTACACGATTTACCCTAAAATTACATGAAGAACCTCCCCAAATTCATGGGAGAAGGGGATCTAACAGCAACAGAACATATATCCTTTTTCGATCAGTTTTTTGATATCCTTGGCATTGAGCATGAGGATGTTTACTCAATACTATTAGTACATAATTTTGAAGGGTAGGTAAGAACTTGGTTCAGGGGACTCCCAGTAGGTTCTATACCATCATATAACGATCTAGAAAATACCTTCCTAACGCAGTGGGGCGAGAAAAGGGATCATCTTTATTACTTAACCAAATTCAAATCTTTGAGAAAGAAGAATTTGGAATCAGTCCTTGAATTTATCCAGAGGTTTAATAATCTTTATCACAAAATTCATCCAAAGTTAAACCTTCTCAACCAGTCGCAATAGTCACTTTTGCAGGATCTTTTGATTCTGATTTTACTCTACTTTTGAGAGAACAGAGATATACTACTTTATCAGGGATGCAAGATGATGCTATAGAAATTGAGTCCAATATGAAGGCATCTGGGAAGTTGAAAACTAAGGTTGATAAATAATACGAGGAAAAACCCAGGCATTTCAAAGAATAGGAAAGACCCTCTGGATCTGGAAAGTCCGCAGAGGAAAAAATGAATGAGATGGCCAAAATTATTAAATATTTATCAAAAAAAAAATTCATGATGGAAATAGAGCAAGACAAACCCAATCCATACGTTAGGAATCAATTTAGGAGAAACCCTAATCCTTAGATACAACAAATACAAATAAAAAATGAGGACCAAAAGATTCAAACTTCGTTTAACACTGAGAATTTCATGCAGAGAGATAAAGTGCAAGATTATGAGGAATTAGAGGAAGATTTGAAAAACCTCAATGATGATGATATTGAGCCTCACCTAACCAACAAATATTATGATAAATCCTTAGACCTAGAATCTATGTTTAATAACGATGAAAACATCAACAATCCGGAGGAATCTACATACAAAGATCTCGCTGAATCGATAATGGTTGAGCTTCAACATAAATATGATTTAAGGCCAAGAGAAAACCGTTCCACGAATATTCCACCAAAAAACATTCTATCATGAAATAAATAAAATGAGGAAGCAGCTACTAAACCATCAACTGAAATGCAATCTTCCCAAACAAAGCAAGTTGAAACAAAAGTAGTGCAAACTAAGAAGCTAGAAAATACAGAAGCCTAAATTCATACTAGGGAAATTGAAAAACCAATTGCGAGTTCCAATTTAGAGAATGAACTTAATAAAATTAAAATTGCGATGCCTTTGGTTGAACTTGCAAGGAACCCGATCTATAAAAAACAAATCGCTAAAGCAATAAATTTTTCTGATGTTGAAGGTCAAGATGATGTTATCAATTTGTAGGATGAAAACCTACAATCATATTTGGACCACACATTGAAAACAATAAGGACTCAGTTGCTCGGTTCTATATTACATTTAATGTGCATGATCATTTTCTTCATAATTGCATGCTAGACTTAGGAGCCGCTCACAATTTAATTCCTAATACTATCATGGAAAAATTAGGCCTTGAAACTACCATACCTTATTAATATTTGTACTCGTTTGATTCTAAAAAGGTTAAGTGTCTGGGTATGATTAAAGATTTTGTGGTAAATCTTGCTCAGATTCCTGTGAAAAGTATCCTTATGGATGTGATTGTTGTTGACATTCCTGCCAAGTACGACATGCTTATATCCAGATCTTGGGGTGCCAAGTTAGGAGGATCGGTTCAGCTAGACATGACCTATGCTACAATTCCAATTTTTGGTGGACAATTCACTCGACTGTATAGAGAAACTAGACTGGCGTATACTGTAAGTGACCCTCAAAACCCAAATAACTACTTAGTCTATGTTGTTGATCAGGACTTAGGAAATTGTATATTATCTATAGATGATGATTTTGAAGAATGTACAGAAGAATAAAATCAAAAAACAAAAATTTCAATAAAAAATATAAATGTTAGAAAAGGGACATGGAAAATGTTTTTCTATGGTGCTTCATCCTGTGAAGGAGCGGGATCTGAAGTTTTATTTGTGGCACCAGGTGATGAATATGTTATTCCTTAATCTTACAGATTACAATGGGATGTCTATTATACCAATAATGTCTGTGAATATGAATCTTTAGTCTTAGGATTAGAAGCTGCTAGAAAATTGAAAATCGAACATCTGATAGTCTATGGTGACGCAGAGCTCATTGTAAAACAAATAAAATAGAAGTATCAAGCTAAGAATCTGAGGTTGAGATCATATAGAAATTTTTCCTGGGATATTATAGAGAATTTATTTTCATCCTTTAATATTCACTCTATCCACAGAATGCAAAATCAACAAGTTGGTTTTTTGGCCAAAACCGTTGCGACCTTCATACCACCTACTATTTTGAAACTGAAATATCACATTGAGATGAGACATAGACCTTTGATTCTGAACAATGTTCAGCACTAGAAAGTGTTTGAAGACAACAAACAAATCAAATAGTTCATGGAAATGGTTGATGAGCTTTTAGAGACCCACATAGATCAAGAAAATCAAAATGATCCTGCTTGGATTATCTAGGAAGAGAACCCATAAAATTTCCAAGATAAGATTGCAAATCACCGCATGCTCTTACTTAAGAACAATCAAATTCCTAGAGGCCTGATCCCCTTAGAAATATTGTTTGACTAGGATGATATACCTTTAAAGTCTACTTTGTGACCTCAACCCGAAGAGGTTCAAGACTGTAATGTAGGAACTAATGAAGATCCAAAAATGGTCAAAATATCAAAATACCTTCCAGCCTAAATAAAGAGTGAATACATTGAGTTACTTAGACAGTATAAGGATGTTTTTTGCATGGTATTATGATGATCTAAAAACTTATGATACTTCTGTTATTGAACACAGGATTCCCTTAAAACATGGAATTAAAACTTTCAGGAAGAAAATTAGATAGATAAACCCAATTCTTCTCCTAGTAATAGAAAGGGAGGTTAAAAATATCCTTGATGCAAAAATAATTGTTTCCCTCGGATACTCTGAATGGGTGGCCAATTTGGTCCCTGTTAGAAAGAAGAACAATGAAATAAGACTATGTGTTGATTTTAGGAACTTAAATCGGTCTTTTCTTAAAGATAGCTACTCGCTCCCAAATATGGACCATGTTTTAGAGAAGGTAGTAAGGGATAATATAATTTATATGATTGATGGTTTCTCAGGATATAATCAAATCATTTTTCATGAATATGATAGAGAAAACATTGTGTTTACCACTCCATGGGGAACCTTTATGTATGATAAAATGCATTTTGGTTTGATGAGTCCAGGAGAAAATTTCCAGAGAGCGATGGAGATCGAGTTCGTCGGTGAGAGAGACAAAGTAGTTGTTATTTATATAGGTGATATGATATTTTTTTCCAATACTGATGCACAACATTTGATGCACCTCAGACAGACTTTTGAAAAATGCAGAAAATTTGGTTTGTCTCTTAACCCCAAAAAATCACACTTCGCTATGCAAGAAGGTAAACATTTAGGTCATATAGTTTCAAAATATGGAATCAAAGTTGATCCTAAGAGATTTTAGGCTATTGACCTGATTAATATCCCAAGAAACAAAAAAGAAATTCAATCGATTTTAGGTAAGATCAATTTTTTGAGAAGGTTTATTCCTAACTTTGTTGAAATAATCAAAATGATTACAAATATGTTAAAAAGGGACAGTGAAGTAAAATGGACTGCAGAAGCCAAAGCATATTTCAAGCATGTTAATAAATATATAGGGGAGGCACCAGTGCTAGCAAGTCCAGACTATACAAATAAATTCTTAATCTTCTCTTTCACTTCTAAACATATTGTTGCAGCAGTGCTCCTTCAAAAGAACAAAGAAGGGTTCGAACAACCAATAGCCTTCTTCAGAAAAAGCCTCATGGATTCAGAGATAAGATATGATAGAATTTAAAAACAATATTATGCAATGGTGAAGGCTCTCAAGGGTTTCAGAACATATGTCCTACACTCCAAAATAATATCTTATGTGCCAACAAATGCAATTAAAGACATATTGGTTCAGCCAGACGGTGATGGAAGGAGAGGTAGATGGTTGGCTACAATTCAAGAGTTTGATTTGGAAGTGAAACCAACCAATATAGTGAAAGGTCAAGTTCTGGAAAACTTGTTAGCTGAATCAAATTTGAGAGCGCTTGGAATAAATAACCTCGAATCGCATGAATCTCTCTTGGATATATAGGAGATTGACGATCAGACACATTTGATTCATATTGAAGATAAGTTTTACTCCTCTGCTTGGTACCATGATATTGTTACATACCTCCTTACTCTTCAATTCCTAAATGACGTGACTCCTTCTAAAGAAAGGAATTTAAAACTACATGCCCTTAAGTATTTCATTGTTGATGGCAAGTTGTATTGGAAAGATCCTTTGGGTTTCTTGTTATGTTTCTTGACAGAATCTGAAAACGAAGGTGTCATTGATGAATTTCATGAAGGAGTATGCGGAGGACATCATGCCTAGAGAGCAACATCTTACAATATTTTAAGGGAAGGATATTATTGGCCAAATTTATTTACTGATGTGAATGCAAGGGTCAGAGCTTGCAATTCATTCCAATTGTTTGTTGGTAAGCAAAAACTCCCTACCTTACCTTTAATCCCAGTAAAAGTTGAAGCTCCTTTACAACAATGGGGCCTAGAATTCATCGGAGAAATCCATCCGCAATCAAGTTCTCAACATAGATGGATTCTAACCGCTACCGATTACTTTACGAAATGGGTTGAATCCATTCCAACTCGGAATGCTACAGATTCGGTAGTAATAAAATTTCTGGAAGAAAACATCTTGGCAAGGTTCAACTTTCCTAGAAAAATAGTTATTGATAATGCTCAAGCTTTTAAGTCTATGGCGATGATCAATTTTTGTCTCAAATACAATATTTTTTTAGGTCATTCTACAGCTTATTATCTTTAGTGAAATGGGTTGGCTAAATCATCTAATAAGAGTTTGATTACCATAATTAAAAACGCTTTGGTAGAAAATAAAAAAATCTTGGCATATCCACTTGAAGTATGCCCTATGGGCAAACTGAATTGGCATGAAGAAATCCATAGGTATGTCTTCTTTTCAATTGGTTAATGTTACTGATGTTATCCTTCCTATCAACCTTGCTCTTCCTGTGATGAAACTCTGGCAGGATGCAAATGAAGATCCAAATGACGTTATGAGAAGGATGAATCAAATCATCGAAGTTCAGCAGAACAGAGTGGAAGTGGATGATAAGCTTCAAAAGTACCAGGATAATATGAAGTCCCTTTTCGATAAAAAAAAATCCAAAGATAGGGAGTTCCTTCCTGGCGATTTAATTCTAAAATGGGAAGCTAGAAAGGAAGATGCAGGGAAACATGGAAAAATAGATCATCTCTGGTTCAGACCATTCAAAATTGCAGCTGCTGAGGGAAAAAACTCATTCTCACTGGAAAATCTTGATGGAGAAATTCTTGACGCTCCTATCAATGGGAGTTACTTAAAACATTTCATGCAGTAGTCACATTTCATATTTCCATTGTATATATCAAATTAGATTAGCATTGGATATTTTAATTTTCAATTTTTCTTTTCTTTTAGTAAATTATTTGAGTCAATGGTTGTAAATATTTTCAATAAATTTATGATTTCTTAACATCATTGAAAAGAAAAATAAAAAACATTTGTCATCTCTATTCTACAGGAGTTTCTGACATTTCTCACTTTATTCCTTTTGCAGAATATATCTTGTTGAGTAGGAGATGAGGCTGAATAAAAATTCCACACTCCTTTCTCAAACACTTGATTTCTCTAAAAACAGGTGATAAAATAATAATCTGCCTTGCTGAAAGTTCAAAATGAAAAAGAGGTATGAATTCCTACTCTTCTAGTTCAAATAAAATTTTAAGAAAGTTCTTTGAAATGAATGTGAAGGAAGTTTAACTCAAGATAATATTATCACCTGACCTAAAAAATCAGAGAAGTATAAAACCACAACTTAAAGTGTCATACTGATAAATTCTAAAGCCATCTCCAAAATAAAAATAAAATAAAAATAAATAAGCTTGAAGGAAGTCTAAACTAAATACACAACTTGTGTGGGATTGGGATTTTTATGTCATGTCCTTTGAATCCTTGATTCAGTTATCTTTCCTATCCCCAAGTTCTTATCCACTTCAAATTTTATTTATCCTTTCTTAGTCTTCATAGAAAGAAAGAAACTTACCTTGACTCTGAAAACTTAAAAACGTATTTTCAAAACAATATTAGGCGAAAATCTTTATGTTCCTTTGATTTTAACTAAAAACGTATGTCTAGGCTAATCCTGATAATTTTAGCTCTTCTATCGGACTTTAAACTGACTAATTCACTCAAGGTTGATCCCCGAAAATATTAAAGTTCCCTTAAAAAATTTCCTATAGGCGAAAGTGTATTGAAAATTGGAAGAAAGTTAGTTTCAGAGTATCCTTAAAATTGTTGACAGACCTTCATTTCAAAAATGTTAAACGGATATCATCCCTTGTATGTGACATACAAATTGATTTCCCCCACTTCAAAGTATTAAAATACAAGACAGATGGTGAAAGGAAATTCATAATTTGATTGTCGTCTTGTCCAAAAGGGATGATGAAAGGAAATTCATATAATGATTGCCCTCATCTCAACAAAGTGCAAAAGTACTAATTGAAGTGGTGAAAGGAAATTCAATGGGAGAAGTAGATAAATTCACCCGGTTACTGAACAGGCTCGCTGGAAGTGAAGCAATGTCTGTGATATATGTAAGGTTTTCATACATATCCATATAACATACTTTGCCATCTAGTTCTCTTTCTAGTGGTATTTTAATCCTAAACCAACTAGGGATTCCCTAAACAAATTTTTACATCTGCTAAACCTTGAAGCAAATGAAGTCAGTCGAAGACTGATATTTCAGTTAAAGTTATTTTGATTAACTTGGAAAATTCTAAAATCAATTTTAAGAAAAAGAAATTTTAAATAGCCTAACTTAAGATCAATCATTAAATATGTTTTGAAGGTTTTTGAGATTTGGTTAAGTTCATTTTTCTATGAATGATTAATTCTTAAATAAAGATGGAAAATGTTTTTCAAAATAAATAATGACTCCATTTACCCAATAAAGGCACTTGGTGTAATTTTCTTTCACGCCTCACAGGGAGAGACAATCCCCAGATCGAGCCTATGTTGGAACACACACAATTTTGAACTTTTTTTCTTTATATTTTTCACCTCTTAGAAATAAGTTTTACTCAAAAAAAAGGTTATAACTTAGAAAGTTACCTTTTAATTTTAAATTCATTGGTTGTTGTTTAGAAACAAAGCACTTACAATATCTGTTGTCGATGAGTTTCCTTAACTTGATTGAACGATCCTAATGATCTCTGAAGTTTTGGAGCCACTCAAGTTTTAAAAAGTAAGTCCCTAACGGTCGTTTCAGAGCTCCACAGTTCGGATGTTCCAACAAGTATAAACAGTAAAAACCCCGAAACTCCAAATCCCGGAGATAACAACTTGCGATGAATTCTAAAGAACTCGGGAACATTAGTCATAGGACATGTGCCTTTTAAATCTTTCGGTGGCTGACACGTTGCACTTATTTTTGACATTTCCATTGGATTATTCACACGTTTTTGAATGACACGTGGCACCTCTCTTTTCTTGACACCTCATCCAAAATGACATCATCTATGCCACATCACTCTGGGAGATGGCCCTTCGGGAGTTTAAGAAAGAGTAAGTTCACAAATCACTGAAATATCTAAGTACCAAAATATTGGACATTACAAAAAAGTAAAAACGAGTTAAGAAACCATTTAATAATGGAGTTAATCACGATTAAGAGTTAATTAATTACTTCACAGTTTCAGATTTCAGGAAATTTCTCTTGTGTCATATTCAAAACCTCCAAAGTCCTAACTTCTAAAATGCTTAAAGTTAAACACGATTAATTAAGACTTAAAGGTGATTACTCGGAAATTAATTACTTCGCAGTTTCAGATTTTGGGAAATTTCTCCTGTGTTATCTTCAAACCCTCTGAAGTCCAACTTTCAAAACACTTGTGTTATAACCCTATGTTTCATAGGATCAACTGGTAACTAGAATTTTTCCCTCTAGTTGGATTTTTGTTGTAAATAATATTTTATTCTGCAAATGATTTTAAAAAGAAAAGAAAGGAAAAGAAAAGGAAAAAGAAAAGAACAAGGAAAAGGAAAAAGAAAAAAAATAGAAAAAGAATAAAAGGGGGTATAAAAAGAAAAAGATGAAAACCCTATGCAATAAAATTGGCTTGATCCATACTGTCTAACCATGGTCAAGTTCTTTAAATTTATGCAGATAGGTTAGTGAAAAAATTGAGCTAAACAGTTTAATCTTAGCCTAATTAAATAGGATAGTGAATAAACTTGGCTAAACAGTCTAAACTTAGCCAAGTATCTTATGTTAGAGTAATTCTTTAGCCCAACAGTCTAATTTGGGTTAATTTTTCTAGGTGATTAGAGTAGGATATAGGTTAATAGGTTTTCATTTCAATAAAATTGATGAAAATTTGGTAAATTCTTTTATTTGAGTTAAAATGTTGTATTTTGAACCCTTGGTAACAAAATGAAGGAAGGGGAGTAGCGCAAAAACCCATAAAAAGTGTTATCCTAAGTTTTGTGGTCCATTAGCGCACACTTAGATCTACGGCTGGTAGAAAATATTGAATCCCCTCGACCATTCAGTCTTTAACGGTGGGGGGGGGGGCGGTGTCCGAGTAGGTGGTATTTCTTGGGCAGGCCCCTCCTAACATGGTGAATTATTGTTAACTCGGACCCCCTCACTCTTTACCACTTACCGCCTACCCCCCCTCTGAGCAAACCACTAAACCACCTTTCCATACCACCTCTACACTCCGACGTCATCCTCCACTCACCTGTAACCCATCACATCCCATCCACCTATTATCCACTCACTACACTCTGTGTCACCTCCATACACCCGTTACCCACTTATTACCCTCCACCTCACTCCTGATATGCCCATTGGCCAATCAATGCGGTCGGCCATGATCGTTAACTGGTCGACTTGTCATTCGCTCCCTAACGGACACCTGTTCATCCACTTAATCATGTTTTTTCACCATTTTTGCACTGTTCACGATCCAGACGCGGTCGAAGACACCTTTCTCCGTTCTCTTCAGTCAACAACATCCATTAACTCCTGGTAAAAATAGTTAACATCGTTTTTCATTTTTGCAGGTATCAGTCAGATAAATGGCGCCCAAATCTAAAACTTCATAGATCGAAGAGAATCCTTTCCTCCCTCCTCTTGTCGACCTCGATCGAATACCTTTGGTTGATAAATACTACTTCATTGCAGATCCGAAGTGCGAATTTGACTTCTTTGAATTTCACTTCTGGCTCAGAGATACCTTTATGGACCAAAGCGATGATATTGGACTTTGGGAGTCCAATATCCCACTGTACCTATTCCCTCAAACATACCATTTCCCCGAGTTCACTCTAAAATGCCAGGGACACTATATCCCTAGCCAAAGATCCATTGTTTCTTCATCTGGTGAAACTCTTTTCACCATTACCCTAGAAACGATAAACAAGATAATGCAGATACCCATAGCCGACTCCCTTTCCCCTCTTTCCATCGAGATTCTGACCGAGATGTACCAAAAGCTGTCTTTCCCACACAGAGCTCAAATATTTTAGATTTTCCTCCTTGAAAATGCCCAGTTAACCAAAAATAATCTGATCCAGATGGAAATCGATGGCCACCCACCTTTTCCAACTGGCTCAAAACATTTTTCTGACAATTTTGGCAATTTACTATTTTTAGCAGTTTTAACTTTCGGGGCCATTTTGAGGGATTAACTGAAGGTTTTTCAGGATAGATCTCCTCAATGATAGCTGAATGCATGATTGATCCCCCAAAATGAATCTCCTCGATGATATCTTTCCAATGGGCTATCACATGCCTAAAATGGAGATTGTATGCAAAAGTTACGACACCGAGAAGTTGATGTACTAACTTACCCAAACGGGGCCCACATGACTTTTGGCGCTTCATCTCCTAGGGTTAGGTTTTTGGATGTCTATGTTTTTTGGAATTCTTGTTTATTGTAAAAAGGCCTTCAGAGCCTCATTGTAATCTTCTTCTTGCGAATGCGCATAGCCATCACATCTCTTCTCAGAGATAAGTCGCCACCATTCTAGCAAGCTTGTTTCCACTGCATTTTACTGTTTCATCTTATTTCGTTATTGAATAGAAAACCAATTTTACTGTATCTCTGTTATTTTTTGTTAATCACCTATTAATAATTTATATTCATTTCTTTCTACTCATAAAATATGGATCAGAATTCCCCCTACCATTCCTCCATCTTCTCAGTGAAAGGTAACCAGATCATTTCCTCCCTGTGTTGTCTACTAGGATATTATTCAGACGAGTGGGTAGATGAATCCATCTTGGGTTTTATATCCATATTTTCCACCAAAGAGAAGGCTACTACACAGTTCAACTACAGCCAGTTTATGGCCGACAACATCCATGAACATCTCTTCAAGTTTTCTACAGAGGGTATGTTCAGGTATTCCTCAATATTTCCATACATGTTCATCTTTTTCCAAGTAGAGAAGTTCTCCTTCTCCCTGGAGAAGCTAGACCAAGATGGTAACCCACAACCTATCACATCCCAGACATCATTAATGAGAAATAACTCATCTGAGATCAATTTCAAGCATTTCATCGACGATTTTTACCACCCAGTGGTAAGCATGCTTAGTGGGAGAACATAACCCAAGATAAATGAAGAAATTCAAAGGATTCTACACTTGTTAGACCTAGCTAAAACAGGTGACCGGTACTTGTACCAAGGTCATACATAGATTAGAGTCTATGAATGTGAATTGGCCCCATACAAGCTGCCCAAGTATTTTGCTAAAAAAATATTCTCTCTGGAATATATCAGACAGATGATAAATTTAGACAACATTCATTTTGCGGCTTACAAGAAAATAGCAGCTGAGGATCAGAGGTCAGATTGGTTCTTTCATCTACAATAGCAGAGATGCAGGGGAAGAAGCCAACAAGATGTTAAAATAAATGAAGTTCAGTATCAATTTTCATTGGCACTATGATCCATGTGGAATTATTGCAGAAACCATATTAAGGAACAAAATTTCCCCCTATGCTCATGTGCCTAAACCAGAGATAGAGAAATTCATTAACCATACAGAGTGGGAGGAAAACACTTTGATTGACACTAAACAATAGCCTTCTCCTGCTAGCATTTCACAAACAAATACTCCACAGGTACTAGTAAAGAAGAGGCCTAGGAAACAAGTATCTCCCTCAGTCACATAATTCTCAGCAGAAGACTTCCAAGTTTACAGAAAAATACCCAAGACCAGTCATACACCTGATAGGTCTAGAGGAGAAGAAACTCAGTCCACCACAGTAATGGAAGGAGAACATTCACCACTTTTCTCAGGCATCCAACAAACGATGTCCACTTCTTCATCCAGGTAACAAATAGACATCACATTGTCAACCAAATCCTCATAGGAGCCTCCAGAACTCAACCTCTTTGAGAAATATAATATGATAAAAAAAAAAGAATGAACCGTTGACCAACAGTACCTATGCTCAGTTTTGGAAAAATACATCTACAACACAACACAGGTTTCTCTTTACTTTTGAAACAGAGAAAGGGAGGATGCACATGGCATTCTTGCAGGCACAAGTGCCTCACCCTAAGGTGATTTTTTATTATAAAAGGTCAACATTTGAGTTTGATGTTAAAGAGGTGCATCAAGTCGATCAAATGGATATGCACAGACAAACTAGAAAATCGATTTTCTCCACCCTGGCCAATACCTCCATGATTGCTGCAAAGTTGTAGGTCTCCTTAAACAGTGTTCAGTCTCATCGCAAGCTAGAAAATATATCTTCCCTAGCTAAGGATAACAAGATCAAGTCACTAGAAGAACCGGTATTGAAAATTGGATATGATCCATCCAATGTCAAAGTAGCAGAAGAATTCCTCAAGAATAAGAATGTTGATATAGCATCCTTAAGGAAACAACTGAAAATCCCTACTACAGAAGACCCATAGGTGAAGAACATGGTTGATATTCAAGGCCACAAAGAGGAAATGTTAAAATTAATCATGGATAAGAATGAACATATTAAGGATATGGAGGTTGAGCTAGAGAATCTAGTCAAAGAAAAAGAGCAGAGTGTGCCAATGATAGTCATCCCACTGGATGTAGTTCCTCTCATAGGGATCGGTACAACAACAACAACCACCACAGTTGAAATTCCAGCATAAATCTCAGTGACAACTCTAGATGCATCAGAAAAGTTGGCAAAGTCCATGGAGGACATGTCTCTGCAAGGGCAGAAAATCAAAATACTGCAGGATGAGATCAATAACCTTCAGTAGCTGAAGTCCACTTTCCAATCAAGTTACAAGACCAAGATGCACAAATTTGAGAGGCTCAAGCAAGAACTGTAGAAGATATAGAAGGAAACAGTCATGGCCAAAAAACTTTCAGAGGCCAAGGAAAATATTTGGATGGACATCTAAAAATCCATGAAAGTTATTTGGCCACTCGTACAGATTATGTTTGAGAAACATGAACTGGTGCAGAGAAACAGACAAGCCATTGACAAGATAAGAGGAGAATTGGGATAAAGACCTACAGAGGAAAATGAGATCATCAAGTTCTTGAACTCTAAGAAAAAAGAGGGGTTGGAGGCCTTGGAAATTGAGAATAGGAAATAAACTATCCTTTAGGTCAAGAAAGTTTTGACCAAGAGGGGACTGATGTTGCAACTTGAAGAGAGAGTCCAAACGATGGATATTGGAGTGTAGAGGTTTTTCAGCAAGGTTGACTCTCTGCACAAGAAAGGTCTTCCAGTTTTATTTGTTATCAATGACAAGTTGATTACCCTCTCAGACTACAAAAAAAATATCCTCACAGTGGAAAAATATGGTTCTAATTTTGCAGGGATACAGGGCAACATTACTGACAAAACATTCTTGGAGACTCTGCAGTTGGACTTGAGCATCCAACATGAGATAAAGTACATCTTCATCACCAAGCCCACCTTTTCCAATTACACAGAGATGGATGATGTATACCGAAGGTTACTCAAAGTTACCATCCCTAGTCAAAAGAGATGGGACAACCTGTGTGCTTTGATCGAGTAGAGATGATGTGTACATCCGAGTCAGCATGTGGAACAGTCATAGTCAAGTCAAAGATGAATCACCAACCACCTTCCTCAGAATCATCACCAAGGATTCGAGAGGATCATTTAGCATTCCTACTTTTTTGTAATATGTAATCTAGTTAGTTAGATTTTATCTCCACCATATCCTAATCATTAATGACAGGATCAATTGTAAATTTTCCATAAATACTTCAGACTTTGAAGTATTGAGGGTTGATTTTTTCACCCAAGCGAGTTGTATCTATAATATTTTTGAAGAGATCTACCAGTAATAAAAGGGAGATTTCACAGGATTCCTGTGTGTTGATGTTGGTGATGTGTTTTCTTCTATGTTAATGTTTATCCTATTATGTTAACATTTTGTTTTATGATCTAATCGTTTAAAAGAAGTTTAAGTATAGAATTTGTTTCATACACTCTATTTCTGGCTTTAGCGATTTAAATGTTTTTCTTCTGATATTATAATGAAGGAATTCTTAAATGCTTCTTTATTCTGATTGATTGTCTCATCTATTTCTCTCTTTCCATCACTTAAATTATAAAGGATCCAACATTCTCATTATCTTGCCCAGTGAAGGAACCTAATAAAATTTGTTTCTGATCTCAATCATCAACACAGACCCCATATCCCAATGGATGTGTAAAGCAATATTTCACTCATATTTATAAAACAAAACAACACACTCATATTATTTTAACTAGCCTAAGATATAAAACTCAAACATATATAAATCATACAAAGAAATCCCTCTCTGGAACTGGCAGGGCTAGATCCCAGTTTCAAAGTGCTTTTGTAAGTTAACTCTGTCAAATTTATTCTTCCCTATGACAACCTCTGGGAACTTACAGAGTGCTAACATAGTGGTGACCATACTGGGGACCTAAACAAACTTTCCATCCTGCGATTTCTTTTCCCTAGATAAAGAAAAAATTATTTCTGAACAAATCATAAGATCTAATTTACGAAGAGATAAATGTTCAGAGGTTGTTGAAGTTTGTATATATTAATTTAGGTTTATAAAAATTTAAATTTATGGCTCCTAAAAGAATCCACACTAGATCTCATCCTCATCCAGAACCTGCAACAACAATAGACAATGCATAAAGGTTACTCAAAAAATAAACATTGTAGAAGGTTACGGGAGTAACAATCCTCTTCATAGGGCCACTTCTCTTCCAGAGATGTTTGTCACAATCCAGGACCTTGAGTTTGACCTACCTTTTGAACAGATCCTTTTCATAACCAAATCTAACAGCTTTGTGAGTGAAACAATCCTAGATCAAACCATCCTACAACCCAGAAGGCCTGAAATACTTTCTCTTAGAACAGGCTTTGATCAATGTTTTCTGCAAGAGTTTGAAAAGTTAGAAGATCTAGTATCAAATATTGATCAAGCATTGTATAAAGCTCACTTTCAATAGACAGTAGAACTTTGTGCCCTGACTATTGTTGTAGCTTCTGTCAAGCCTCAAGTAGCTCACTCCATACCTCACATCCCTACATATTCTACATCTTCTGTCACTTCTCCTCCAATCACACAAGTTGTTATTCAACCTCCTCCACCAGTCATGGCAGCAAGATATTCTCCCCTGGTGTTAGATGCTCCCTTACACACTATGCCATAGGAATATCAAACCAATCTTCCCTAGTTTGATGGTACTAGACCTCTTAATGCACAACAACATGTTGAAAAAATGAATGATTACTTTGACTTGCAGGAAGTCAATGAGGCAAATGTCCAGATGATACTTTTTTCACAGAGTTTAACCAGAGAGGTCAAAAAATGGTTAAAAGAATTACGGGCTTCGAGCATTGTTGATATTTCTACTTTTCAATGAATTTTTCTCGACATATGGGAGGTAAAGAAAAACCCTCTCCATATTGTATCAGAATATGAAAATATCAAAAGCAATCAAAGAGAAACAGTGCAGGACTATTGCATTCATTTCAACAATCTCTATAACGTAATTCCTGTTGATATCAAGCCTCCTCAAGGTTTTTCCTTAATCAAATCCCCTGATGTATTTGATGTTGATATGTCATACCAACTAAGGGAAAGCAATTCTACCACCCTAGAAGATATGCAAAAAGGTGCAGTGAGTGTTGAAGAAAATTTATTAGCCAGAAGAGCTAGGAAAAGAAAAGAAAGAAGGGTTACGATCAAAGAAGAACCTTCCACTTCTACCTCAGATACCAAAATGGATTCCCTAATAAGGACCATGGAGAGGATGATGAACAAATTGCAAATCAATGATAGGAATCCTCCTAGATAAAATCAGCCTACTCCCCATATTCATAATCCAAATTTTAGAAGAAACCCTCCCCAAATCAGACAGAGAGCACCTAGAGACCTAAGGGAACAAAGAGGGACTGATCAACAGATTAGACCACCTCTTTGGGAAAACTACATTGATAACGAGGAAGAGGTAATTGAGGATTTGGATGATATTCACATAAACCTCATGGGTGTCAATGATGATGACTCCATTTTTCTCACTCAGGAAGAACATGAGCTTTTTCTCCTTTCATAGACAGAGTTAAATGAGGAAGAGGAAGAATCATAATAGTGGGCCTTCAAAAATGATATAATGGAGGCCCATAGACAGTATAACTTGAGAATCAAGAAGGCTAATGACAATCCAACAAACAAGGCTACTGAAACCAAGAAAGTTGATGAACCTAAGAAAATCCAAGAAAAGAAAGGTCCAGATACTCCTTCAAAGAGAACTCTTGAATCTTCACCAAGAACAACTCAAATAGAGGTTGCATCTACAAGTTAGCCAAGTACTTCTGCACAGAGGACTATGACTGAAAAGTGAACTGGATAAATTGAAAATTCCTATCCCCCTATCAAAACTAATGAGAAAAAATTCTTACAGATCATAAGGGATCAAAGCATTAAGCATTGAACTAGAAATAGGTACAAAATCATTAAATATTGAGCTAGTAGTATGTACAGATACTGTAAATGTTGCAGATGATCAACCTGAGATACTTTTTGGTCATGAAGTTGATGTACAAACTGACATTGGTTATGTTCCTCCTTTCTACATTAGTCTGAATATCTATGAAAAGACATTACACAACGCTATGCTTGATTCGGGCGCTTCTCACAATATGATGCCCAAGGCTATGATGGATAAGTTGGGGCTTCATATCACCAGATCCTACAAGGAATTGTACTCTTTTGACTCTAGCAAGGTCAAATGCACAGGTCTGATTAAATATATGTGTATTACACTAGCCCAAATCCCAGCTAAGAGCATGGATATGGATATCGTGGTTGCAAACATTCCTTTGAAAGTATGTTGTTATCTAGATCTTGGGGTGCTAATTTGAAGGTCACTTTGCAGTTAGATATGTCTTATGCTACCATCCATGTATTTGGACAACAAAGAATATTGTACAGAGAGACTCTGATGAAATGTATGGTCAGCAGACAAGAGAAACTACATAACTATCATTTTTACTTTGTTCATTCTAACCTGGATTCCTTCATTTTATATAACGATGGTGACTTGTAAAACAAAATTTCACAGTTGGAAGATGATGCATCTGGCCTGCAATAAAGTAAAGCAATCACTGAGGCAAGTAAAAATGTGACAGCAGAAAGTGATGAATCAACAGAAAATTTATGGAGTATGGATTTTGATGGAGTTGTTAGCAAAGAGGGAGTTGGAGCCAGAGTATGGCTGCATAATCACAAAGCAAGTTATTTAGAAACTCACTCATATAAATTAAATTTGCAGTGCACCAACAACATAGATGAGTATGAAGCCTTGATGCTCTGCCTGAAGTTATTGAAGAAGCTTAGTGCCAAAAATATTATGGTAAGAGGAGACTCTGAACTTATTATCAAACAAATCAAAGGTGAGTATGCTGCTAAACCTCCTAGGATCAAAGCTTATAGAAATGTAGCTTTAGATTTTCTACAATATTTTACTGAAATTGACTTGCAGGTAATCCTAGAGGATAAAACATACTTGTAGATTGATTGGATACCTCAGAAGCCACTTGCAAAATACCTTTCCATACAAATTGCCAATACATAATAGAGGTGAAGTGCAGACCAACCGTCCTAGACAACATCAAGTACTGGAAAGTATTTAGCAATGATGAACAAATTGAATATTTCCTACAATCTAAAAATGATTTTGAGTGTACAAATATAGATGTAGATAGTGATGATGATAGTGTACATAAGTCAGACTTATAAAAGGATAGTATAAATAAAGTAGGTTCAGATGAAATAAATGAAAAAGATGAAAATTTTGATGTTTTGCAATTGAAGAATAATGTTTTACCTAGAGGTTTGGTTCCTTTAGAAGAATTGTTTGATTTCAACGATGTAGAAAAAAATCCCAAGATTGAACCTAGTGGAAAGGAGGTCAAGGAATGTAATATAGGAACGGAGGGAAAACCCAAAATGATAAAACTATCTAAATCTTTACCCCCCAAGAAAAAACACAAATATATTGAACTGTTTAAGGAATATGTAGATGTCTTTTCTTGGAGATATGAAGACTTAAAATCTTATGACACAAGTATCATACAACACAAGACTCCAATAAAAGAAGAACATAAGCCTTTCAGGGAGAAACTTAGGAGAATCAATCCAAAGTTACTACCCCTGATTGAAAAAGAGATTAAAAATATGTATGATGCCAAAATAATAGTCCCCTTAAGATTTTCAAAGTGTGTTTCCAATCTGGTTCCTACTAGAAATAAGTCTGGTGAAATCAGGCTTTGCATTGATTTCATAAACCTCAACAAGGTTTCCCTCAAAGACAACTATCCTCTACCTAAAATGGATCACATCTTACAAACGGTAGTGGGGGGCAGTAGGATCTCTTTGCTAGATGGTTTTTTTGGCTATAACTAGGTTCTCGTCCACCCAGACGACCATGAGAAAACAACTTTCACCACACCCTAGGGAACTTTCATGTACGTGAAAATTCCCTTTGGTTTGAAGAATGTTGGTGCCACTTTCCAAAGAGAAATGGACATTTCCTTTGTGGATGAGCTTGGTAGGTTCATAGTCATATATTTGGATGATGTTACTATCTACTCAAAATCATATGAGGAACATTTACAACACCTCAAACGAGTGTTTGAAAAGTGCAGAAAATTTGGGATTTCGTTGAATCCCAAGAAAACACTTTTTTGGTTTAGAAGAAGTCAAATTGCTAGGGTGTCTAATCACTAAATATGGAATCAATATAGACCCCAACAGCATTGTGTCCATCCAAAAGTTATACCATCCTAGAAACATCAAGGAATTCCAATCCTTCATAGGTAAAATAAATTTTCTAAGGAGATTCATACCCAATCTGGTAGAACTCCTCAAGAACATCACAAATATGATGAAAAAATACACCAAAATAAAATGCAACACTGAATCCAAGCAGTCCTTTGAGAAATTAAAACATTCACTTACACAAGCCCTGGTCTTGATCAATCCAAATTACACTAAAAACTTATATTTATTCTCTTTTGCATCTGAACACACCATTGCAGCAGTACTATTGTAGAAAAACGGTGAAGGGCATGAACATCCCATTGCCTTTTTTAGCAATTCATTGAGAGATGTTGCACTGAACTACAATATAATGGAGAAACAATATTTTTCCCTGGTAAAAGCAATAAAATATTTTAGATTTTACATTCTCCATTCACATACTATTGCGTATGTTCCTAACGCAGTGGTAAAGGATATTTTGACTCGAGATAACCCAGATGGAAGAAGAGGAAAGTGGATTGTTGTGATTCTGGAATATGATATAGAAATAAAACCAACTAAATTGATCAAGGGTCAAGGTTTAGCCAAATTGATGGCTGAATCTAATTTTCATGCTTTAGTTATAAATTTCTTAGCTGCAGTTAATGAACAGGGAGAGCAGGCGACTCCAGAAGTAAAAGAGGTATTCACAAAATCTCCATGGTACGCAGACCTCATTTTTGTCTTGCATAATTTACAAGCTCCTCCTGGTCTAACTAAGACTAAAGCTAGATTATTAAAACCAAAAGCATTGAAATATTGTATTCTGGATGGAAGCCTTTATTGGAAAGATGTTGGAGGCATTTTACTTAATTGATTATTAAAAGATGAAGTTTACAAGGCATTGCAGGATTTCCATGAAGGATATTGTGGTGGGCATCTGAGTTGGAAAACTACTGCTAACAAGATTCTCAGAGTTGGTTTTTACTGACCCACCTTGTTTGCAGATGTGCATAAAAGGCAACTTCCTGTCACAAGTGCCAACTGTTTGAAGGAAAAAGGAAAATTTTTCCTTTACCCCTGAAACCCATTTTAGTTGAACCTCCATTCCAGCAATGGGGTTTGGATTTTATTGGTGATATTCATCCACCCTCTTCAAGTCAGCATAAGTGGATCCTCACAACTACAGACTACTTCACAAAGTGGATTGAAGTTGTACCCTATAGGCAAGCCACTGACTCTGTCATTATTAAATTCTTGGAAACTAATATTGTGTCTTGTTTTGGATGCCCTAGGAAGATCATAATTGACAATGGAGCAGCTTTTAGATCCAAAAATCTAATGGAATTTCGCAGCAAATACCATATTACTTTGTGACACTCCACAACCTATTACCCTCAGGGGAATGGGTTAGCTGAGTCCTCAAATAAAATTTTGGTGAATATCATAAAGAATATGTTGCAGGAAAATAAGAATTCCTGGCATAACAAGTTGGTTCATGCACTCTGGGCTGACAGACTGGCCACAAAAAGATCAATAGGTATGTCCCCATATCAATTGGTATATGGAATTGATGTTGTTTTTCCAACCTCTTTGGGTGTTCCTGTTATGAATATGCTGCAAGAAGTACAGATAAAGCCTAATGATATTCAAAGGAGAATCAATCAGATGATCCAACTACAACATTCCATAGAGGAAGTGTATAGCCAGACACAGGTTATCCAAGAAAGCATTAAAACGATTTATGACATAAGAACCAAGGAGGAGGATTTTGAATTAGGTAAATTGGTACTGAAGTGAGATTCCAAGAATGAAGATAAGGGAAAGCATGGGAAATTTGATAGTTTGTGGAAAGGCCCTTACATCATTCAGGCATATAGAGGAAATAATGCATTCTTTCTCAAGGACAGTGATGGAGCAGACCTACTAGGAGGACCTATAAATGGCAAGATGCTCAAACATTATGTTCCACCCCAATGAAGATCTTAGTCATTTATTTCATTGTACAAACCATTTTTACTTTCATGTTATGTGTGGGTGTTGTTGATCATATGGTTGAAGCCCGAAGAGAAGGCCCTACGCCACTGACCAGTGCCACTAGATTTTCAAAATAAAACAAATCAAGTTGCAGAAGAAGCACTGGAGAAGAATTTTCAAAACATCAGGTAGCATGTTCTTGGCACCTCACAAGGAGAGCACCATCCCCAAGTGGAGCCAATGTTATAACCCTATGTTTCATAGGATCAACTGATGACTAGAATTTTTCCCTCTAGTTGTATTTTTGTTGTAAATAATATTTTATTTTGCAAATGATTTACAAAAGAAAAGAAAAGGAAAGAAAAAGAAAAAGAAAAGAAAGAAAAAGAAAAAGGAAAAAGAATAAAATAGGGTGTAAAAAGAAAAAGATGAAAACCCCATGCAATAAAATTGTCTTGATCCATATTGTCTAACCATGGCCAAGTTCTTTAAAATTATGTAGATAGGTTAGTGAATAAAATGGGATAAGCAGTTTAATCTTAGCCTAATTAGATAAGATAGTGAATAAACTTGGCTAAACAATCTAGACTTAGCTAAGTGTCTTAGGTTAAAGTAATTATTTATCCCAATAGTCTAATTTGGGTTAATTTTGCTTGGTGATTAGAGTAGGATATAGTTTAGTAGGTTTTAATTTCAACAAAATTCATGAAAAGTTGGTAAATTCTTTGATTTGAGTTAAAATGTTGTATTTTTACCCCTTGGTGACAAAATGAAGGAAGGCGAGGAGCGAAAAAACCCATAAAAAGCGCTATCCTAAGTTTTGTGGTGATATAGCATGGTTGGCGCTTTATGCTAAAGGGTGCGCTAATCTCAGCGGTCCATTAGCGCATGCTCAGATCTACGGATGGAAGAAGATATCGGACTAGAGATACCTTTCTGGACTAGAGCAATGAGATTGGACTCTGGGAGTCAAATATCCCACTGTACCTATTCCCTCAAACATACCATTTCCCTGAGTTCTCTCTAAAATGTTAGGCACACTATATCCCTAGCCAAAGAGCCATTGTTTCATCATCTGGTGAAACACTTTTCACCATTACCACAGAAACGATAAACCAGATAATGCAGATACCCAGAGACAACTCCCTTTCCCCTCTTTCGATCAATATTCTGACCGATATGTACCAGAAGTTGTCTTTCCCACAGAGAGCTCAAATCTTTGAGATTCTCCTCCCTGAAAATGCCCAGTTTCCCAAAAATAATCCCTCCTGCCATTCCTCCATATTCTCAGTGAAAGGTAACTAGATAATTTCCTCCATGTGTTGTCTCCTAGGATATTATTCAGATGAGTGGATAGACGAACCTATCCTGGTTTTTCTATCAATATTTTCCACCGAAGAGAAGGCTACTACACAGTTCAACTACAGCCATTTTTTGGCCGAAAAAAAATCCATGAATATCTCTTCAAGTTTTCTACAGAGGGTATTTTCAGGTATTCCTCAATATTGGCATACATGTTCATATTTTTCCAAGCAAATAATTTCTCCTTCTCCCGGAAAAATCTAGACCAAGATGGTAACCCACAACCTATCACATCTTGGACATCATTAATGAGAAAGAACTCATATGAGTTCAATTTCAAGCAATTCATCAACCATTTTTACCACCCATTGGTAAGCATGCTCAATGGGAGAACAAAACCAAGGATAAATGAATAAATTCAAAGGATTATACACTTGTCAGACCTAGATAAAACAAGTGACTGGTACCTGTACCAGGATCATATAGAGATCAGAGTCTACGGATATGAATTGGTCTCTTACAAGATCCCAAGTATTTTCCTGTCAGAATATTCACTCTGGAATATATCAGACAGATGATAAATTCAGACGACATTCATTTTGTATCTTTCAAGAAAAAACAATAGCTCAGGATCAGAGGTCAAATTGGTTCTTTCATTTGCAACAACAGAGCTGTAGGGGAAGAATCCAAAAAAATGTTAAAAGAAATGAAGTTCAGTCTTAGTTTTCCTTGGCACTATGATCCATGTGAAATTATTGCAGAAACCATATTAAAGAACAAAATTTCCCCCTATGCTCATGTGCCTAAACCAGAGATAGAGAAATTCATGAATCAAACAGAGTGAGAGGAAAACACTTTGATTGACACGGAACAATAGCCTTCTCCTGCTAGAATTTCAAAAACAAATACTCCATAGGTACCAGTAGAGAAGAGGCCTAGGAAATAAGTATCTCCCTCAGTCACAGAAGTCTCAGCAGAAGACTTCCAAGTTTACAGGAAAATACCCAAGACCAGTCATACACCTGATAGGTCTAGAGGAGAAGAAACCCAATCCACCACAGTAAAGGAAGGAGAACATTCACCACTTTTCTCAGGAAACCAGCAAACAATGTCCACTTCTTCATCCAAGGAACAATCATACATCACATTGTCAACCAAATCCTCACAGGAGCCTGCAGGACTCAACCTCTTTGAGAAATATAATCTGATCAAAAATAAAAATGAATTGTTTACCAATAGTACCTATTGGACTTTGAAGATGTCTTAAAAAAAAACTTAGTTTAACATTAATTTATCAACCCATAGATTCGTCTTTTATCTCAAGAATATCGGCAAAGTCTATGCAGGTAGCCTAAAATCGTGTAGCTAAACCAAACCTGAATTCATCAACAATTAAGTTCCTCAAATGTTCACCAAAGATTCTGAAAACTAATGGAATTCAAATCAAATTACTAGAATGTTGTGAAATGAAAAGGAACTAATTAATCTATTTGAATTCACTTAACTACAAAGAAGTAATTGAATCTAAGAAAGGACTTGCAGAATCAATCTATCAATTATGAATTCTAATTACTGGAAAGGAAATAGTGAATTATTCTATTTATGGAAAGAAACAACAACTATAATCTAATCGAAAGGAACAACTAATGTAACTTTTACCAAAAGGAACAACTATCGTAACTTTAACCGAAAGGAGAAACTAATGTAACTTTAACCGAAAGGAACAACAATTGTAAATCTAAGGAAAAGGAATAGCGCGGATGAAAATGTGAGGAACTGTCAAGTGATAACTTCAGAAATGGAAACCATAACGACAATCATTAATACTCAATGGAAATTTATGTCTTCTACAAACAATCATCAATTCATTGTTACGCTTATGCAATTAAAAGAGATCTGAATTACAAAACAGAAATCAAACTTTGAACTAATACAATTACAAAATGAGACAGTAGCTCCTTCAGACTAGGCCCTCGGTCTTCAGAAGTACTGCTACGAGAAAATCAAAATACAGGGATGGTAGAAACACTCAAAACTTTCATTGATTCCATGACTAGTGAAGCATTTACAACAACTGCTTGCACAGAGCAATTCTCTATTCTGAATCCTTGAATGCAATTTTTCTATATGTTTCTTTGAACCTATTACCCTCTTATATATTACAATAGTCTGGGTAAATCAAGCTATCCTGAGGATCGAAAGATCCTCAAGATTGCTTTACTATTATAAAGTTACAACATAGAGAATTGATTATCTCAAAAACTACTTTGTGCCCAAAAGTCTTCAACTCCCAATAGCTCGTGCATACCCAAAATCTCTTTGGTTATATTTGACAGCTATTTTATCCAATTCTGCAACAAAATCAAACCATTCCAATCGTAATTTAGAATCTATTAAATAAAACTTCAATAACAAATCTAAGAGACATATTAATCATGTTCTTTCCTATTTATTTGAAAAGTCAATCAAAATTATATCATGAACTGTAGAAAAAAGGAAGATATTTATACCTTTTTTGTAACCCAACAGTACCTATGCTCAGCTTTGGAAATAGACATTTATAACACAACACATGTTTCTCTTTGTTTTTGACACAGATAAAGGGAGGACGCACATGGCATTCTTGTAGGCACAGGTGCCTCACCCCAAGGTGATTTCTTATTATAAAAGGTCAACATTTGAGTTCGATGTCAAAGAGGTGCATCCATCCGATCAAATGGATATGCACAGACAAACTAGAGAAATGATTTTCTCCACCCTGGACAATACCTCCATGACTGTTGCAAAGTTGCAGATCTCTTTAAACAATGTTCAGTCTCATATCAAGCTAGAAAATATATCTTCCCTAGCTAAGGATAATAAGATCAAGTCACTAGAAGAACTGGTATTCAAAATTGGATATGATCCATCCAATGTCAAAGAAGTAGAAGAAATCCTCAAGAAGAAGAATGATGATATATCATCCTTAAGGAAAAAATTGAAAATCCCTACTACAGAAGACCCAGAGGTGAAGGATATGGTTGAGACTGAAGGCCACAAGGAGGAAATATTAAAATTAATCATGGAGCAGAATGCGCAGATTAAGGAGATGGACGTCAAGCTAGAGAAGCTAGTCAAAGAAAAATAGAAGAGTGTGCTAATGACAGTCATTGTTAAGCCCTAATATTGGCTCATTACCCATTAATTGGGTCATATTATATTAGTAATGCTATTTTATTTATGTTGGCTTTAGGCCATTAGTTTTAATTATACCTCCTAGTCTCCTATATGTGCCAAGGAGACATTTTCATTTTGAATCATCTTGTACTTGAACATTTAAGTTGGGTAAAAGGAGGTTGCTCCCCTAGAAGATGCTTATTATATGAAATTATCTCTTTTTCAAGGTGTTGAGTACTTTTTCTGAGGTTTTTCTATGCTATATTGATATTTGGTTCCTAATATATGGTATCAGAGCTCAAGGTCTCGGGGTTTCGCTGCTACATCTGAGACACTTTGAAATTTTCACTATAAATTTTCTTCTAAAATGTTTCAAAAGGAACGTCTTGGAGGATATTTATTATACAGATCAAGGTACGTTGGGTTCAAAATTCATCTCCCGAGGCTTTATACTTTCGGAGATACATCCTGTACAAGATAGGGTTCTGGAATCAGCCTGAACCGAGTCATTGTGGAATTTTCGCTATAAAAACTTTTCTATAATGTTTCAGACCATGAAATATGGAGGCTATTTATAGAAATTAGTAAGGTATATGTGGTAAAATTTTTAGCTTCTAGGTCATCTTAAATTTGTAGATACACCCTGTGTAATATAGGGTATCTGACTAGTCCTATTGACTAGTCTCAAGAAGGTGTTCCAGGTAAAACAATCATAACTTATTCCTAGAGTATCCCAATTGAGTGGGATTGGATTCATTGGATTGTATACATTCTGTAGTATTTCTGGTGTGAGTTTCAGAATTTATATCAATTATTTTGTGCGGGTCACGCTATACAAGTGAGATCTTCTGGAAATGACAAAAATTGGCAAGTTGTGGGGAACTTACCGTAAATTCCACTTGGCACATCCAATTTTGATCAGACCTATGGCATTGCAGAGAAGAAATATCAGAGAACTACATAAAATAAATTTCCATACCTAGAAGGGCCAAAACTTGGGAGATACAACAGAAGAAATATTGTCTAGAAGAACCACCTTAAAATCAAGGTTCAAAAGTGATACTTGGCCAACATGCCACCAAAAAAGGGAAATTCAAGTTGGCATGTTCACATTGTTGGATTTTGATCACTCCAAAGTTAAGGCCACATCCCTGGAGGATGTCAAGTTAGTTGACATCAACTTCAAGAAGCATGATCTGCACAAGATAGTGGAAAACCATCTGGCTCAATTTAACATGAAGCAGTACATACATGATAATTCCCCTTATGACGAAATGTTCAGGGGAGTCAGATCTTATGAGGAAGTTCAAAGAATATTCCAAACCCTACCCCTGGACCAACAAGACTGTTTCATCAGCTTTCAAAAACATAGGCGGAATAATTTACCGAATATATTGTAGGGAGAGTCAATAACCACACCTCCTTCACATGAAGCTAGGCCTACAGGATCTGAGTCAAATTACTCCACTAAAAACAAATCTGAAGAGGTCCCTAAAAGCCAAGAGGTCCCAAAAATCCAAGAGGTCCCAAAAATCCCAAAGGTATTATTTCAGGAGATACGAACGTCATTATCGGGTCTGAATGATCCACAGGTGTTAGCATGGTTTGAAACCTTCGTAAATCTGGGACAAATTGTCTCTCATTCAACACCAGCAACTCATGTTAGCACCCTGAATACAACAGGACAACAACATTGCACCGAAATTACCTCTCCCATTACATAATTAACCCCTCTACAAACCACCTTCAGAAATCCTAATTCCGGACTCATTTTCATAGGTGACCTTACTCCTATCTCGCCCGAAGAGATGCCTCCCTCATATTTATTTTTCATCAAGAAACGAAAGGCTATCATGAAAAGAGAATTTCACCAAAGGGATGGAGTTATCACTAAAAGGAAAAGACTGGTGTATGATGGGAATGACCATGATGGTCCAGTGTTCCCATTAGAAGTTGTAGGTTCGCTAGGTGCTTTTGCCACTGCCAATCAATGGTCAATGGACAATTTGACCGAACAACTGCGATAGAAGTGCCTCTTGGTAGAACACTTGCAAAATCAGATATATACTATAGAGCATACCATCAGAAGCAAGATGAACCAGGATTTTGATAAAATCAAGGTTAGTGATTGGCAACAAATTAAACAACTACATGATAACCTTGAGTTGCTCCACAAGATTTCTCAAACCATCCAATATCTGTTCACTCAGCATGAAAAGTTGGTAAAGCAACTGCATGCCAGATTGACCCTAACAAAGAACACAACGATAGACATTTCGGCCTTCAAAACTCAAGCATCGGAAATCAATGAGAGGTTGGAAGTTGCCCAGCAAGAAATTTATCTGAAAGTAAATGTTATTCAGAAATGTTATTAGGTAGCATAACTTTCCTTAAAATATATCCATGTCAAGGAAAAATAGGCCTACTCAGCTGGGTCTAAGTTTCAAGAAGTTCTCATATGGATGTAGAAAGCTAATTCCCCTGGTTTTCCTCTTCTCTCTCATTCTGAACAAGTAAGAGGCGAAATGGCCCTAAAATCCTAGGAAACAAATATGGAAGAAGGTAAGAAACTTGCTAGAGATGTGAAAGAGGCTTGTCTAGAGGAATTGTCATCATTAAATAAAAATTTGATTGATTTTGAGGGGAATAATATCTCAGAGTCCCTGGGGAAAATTGAGACAGAAATGAACTAGCCAAACTACAGAAGGAACAAGGAATCTACTCATGCAACCATCCAAGAGACGAGCCATATTGATCTTCTTAAAATCAATGAATGGTTGGTTAATCCAAGTTCACAGTTTCAGGTCACAGTACAAGAGTTGAACAAGATCGAGGATAAGTTGCCACAAATCCAGAATAAAATGTTTCTTTTTGAACTAAATGAAACGATTGAGCCCTCAATATTCATCTTAGCATTAATGGACAAATGATTGGGGGAGAACTGAATTTCACATTGGGAGTAATCGAAATCTGGGGTTCTACAACATATATAGATCCCTTGGTTGATTACATATCAATTCCCTAGATGAAGTATGGTTTTTAGACATCCAACCTACAAAACTAGTGCCCACTTGGGGGAGCATGAGATCGGGCCTACAAGGATTGTGAATTGAATGGACCTTGTCATGCCATTTTTGGTGGTATGTGGAATGTCACATAAATCCTCACGGTTAGAGAGGTATGGCCATGTGAAGTTGGAAGACCATCATGAGTCATCTAGAAGCCCCAAAAAGTCAAAGTGTTTTCAAAAGAAATTATCTAAATAATAAAGTTAATGGAGAACTCCCTAAAATAAGGAAAATGGGATGCTACATGAAAGTATAAATAAGAGGCAAGGATCTCTCATTTAATTAAACTTGAACATATTGAATATACTTTGTTGTGTAAGGATTATTGCAAGTACTCATTGATACATCTTAAGTTGTAAAATTCTGAGGTAGTACAAAGGGTTGACAGTGAAAGTTTTAGAATTACAGTGAATACTAAAAAACTCTAGTTTCTGAGGCATACGCGGGCTAACAGTGTATTAGGGTGCGTACATACTAAGGTGTATGCGGGCTGACAATGTATTAGGGTGCATACGTATCCAGTCTGGCAATGTATTACGGTGTGTACATGTTGGTAAAGCCATGGAAACTTGAAGAGATGAAGATGTAGAGGTTCTAGATTATGAGATCAAGCTCCCAGGAAGGTCTACAGTGCTCAGATACATCAAATCTATCCATTGGTTCAAAAATTATGTCTTATTTCTATGAATAGTTGGATTTTGATGTATGCATGAGAAATGGTTATGGAGATTTGAGAATTCTCCATAGAGAGACTAGTGGCTGCATCGGAACTTCTCTATAATTCATAACTACAGAAATACAGTGTTGGTATAATTTATCACTGATACATCTTGTTAGAGTTGTGGCACATCTTGTGTTTCTTGGCATATAGTTAAGGGTTTTTATGGTACATGGTTGAGATCTTATATTTGTGAATTGGTTGATGTATTGAGAGGTCAAATACCAGAGAGGGTTTGATGTCTAGATCATGTGAGGGATATTATACGTGTTTATGATTACACACATTTATATGGCACATGACTAGAGAGATATATAGAGCTTTTGGGTAAAGAGGATGCGAGCACAGGCTATAGATACAATCTGGACACAATGATAGGTTACATATCTATGTGAAAGAAGTTACAGAGGGTAAAAAGTTTCAAGAGAAAGGTAACCATATTTTTCAAAAGGCATATGCGGGCTGCATAACAGTTTGGTCGCATACATGCATGGGTTGCATAACAAATAGGTCGTGTACATACACATGCTTCAGCACTACAAGTCATGTACCTATTGTATTTTTGTTGATACATGTTTAGTTTAGGTACAGATTGATAGCAAGACAGTTTTACAGGTTGGATGTAGGTCAGTGGTACAGGTTGATACAGTTGTACAATGGTATATCTCACAGTGATAGTGTGACAGTGGTTTCATCATTCTACTTATACGTCAGGGTGGTTGGACGGGGTAAGGATAGGTGGTTGTAGCCACCTTCTGGTTGTAGCCGGAGAACTTAGTGGGTTGTAGCCTCCTTCTACTTGTAGCCAGAAAATTGGGGAGTTGGATCTTCCCTCAGGTTGTATCCTAAGAAACTAGGGGGTTAGAGCCTCCTTCTAGTTGCAGCTGGAAAACAAAGGAATTTGGTGATTCCAATGAATGTAACTCTTCAAGACATATAAGAAAAATCATTATGTGGTTTTCTTTCGCTTTGGGTTTCCACATAAAACACTAGTGTAGTGTGTATGTGTATGATTGTTCATTGCTTATTTACTTTGCAGTTATTGGATGATAATGATACATTGATAAAACACTTGGATTATATGGTTAAAAAGAATTATATTTCTCTATTATTGATTCACCCCCCCTCTCAGTAATCTAACAACCACTCCTTGTTTGAATATTCATTTCCCTCTCCCACCCAATGTGTTGTCTAGAGCTTGGTTTTCTTCTTAGCACTCCCACAAGCCCACCACAATCCCCACCTTCCATTCCTAAATCCCCTTTTGATGAATTATGAATCCAAAAAGTAATCCCATCGGATTTCTTTGATGGGGTTCATAAGGCCACCCATCCATAGGAGGGGCGGGGGGGGTGATCATTTACACCTCTGAGGAATCCTATGTTTCCTTCTATGTGGGACTCGGGCATGCAAAAAAAAAATTCAATGATCTTATGGACCTTTATATCACTCTTCTTCTAGAAAAATAACATGGAATCTTGTAGATGCATATTTACAAGGACTCTATTCTCACCATAAACTAGATGGATGGGGTGTTCCCTATGTAAAACTACACACTTTGGCCGTTTTTTTCAAGAAATCAAACGATTAGTTAGTCTATTTTCTCACATCACTTGTTCTCATGTTTTCAAGTAGCAGAACCAAGAAGAATACAGACTCTCAAAAGTTGGTTTGGATATGGTTAGAGGATCCTAGAAAGGCAACAAAAAAACCCAAATAATTCGCATGAAAATTCAAATATCTTGGATCCAAATCTAAAAGGAAAAAATTGATAGATTTTTCTTCTTGTTTCTAAAGGAACTTTTCCAACATAAAAATGACTTTCTTGCTATGTAATTATGAATATTTATAATGAAACTATAGGAGAATAGACCGAGGCTATAGTGATATGAAACAAAAATTGAAATCATACCAACATACATTTTTTGGCTTCTTTGACATCGAGATTTTTCACATGCATCCAAGTTGAACACACATATTATAACTTCATATGGGTACTCTTCTATCTCAACATATTTATATTGGGCACTAGCCTCCAGAATTCCATGGGAATATATGGCTGTAATTTTATTATTCTTGTAATAAAATTACTTGTTTTTTTTCCTTGGAAAAAAAAGGTATGGAAGATAAATATTATGTAAATGTTGTTTAATATGATGAGGAAGACAAAAATAACAATGACCAAAAATAATTTGAATTTGAACATGATGAGGAATACCAAAATACCATTGACCAAGAATAAGTTGACTGTGTCCTTGAAAAAGATGAGATAAAGGTTGCCTATAGTTTGTGCACAACTTTGAAGGTTATGCACAATGTGAATGCTGCAATATTTAAGGATGATAGTCAGGGATTTTGTGACTGCACAACAACCAAAATCATTCAAGAAATTA
>ML786684.1:583720-594875 GCA_009831015.1 Picea engelmannii | reverse complement strand
CACCTCAGGGGGGGTCCGGAATACTGCTTTCCTGAAATTAAAACCACTTTTCCCATTTTTCACAATTTTTTGCCTGTTCAGCATGTGTTCGTCCGAGGCAGTTTCTGGGAAAAAAAAAGAAAATTTTTAAAAACCAAGAGATTTTTTTCTCCATAATGGGATGAAGAACAAAAACCTCTCTCATTTTTTTCACAGGTGCCATGAGCAGGGAGAATCGAAGCTGTCTTTCAGCCTCTTTTTTCGGATTTTTGGTTTTTCTGTTATAGTCCCGATCTTGCAGGAGTTGTTACGGCTAGAGGGAGGTGAATTTAGAGACACTGAAGGAGGTTTGTGTCCAGAACACGCCCATATACAATAAAATCCTTCATTTTTTTCCCAGGTGTCATCGTTGAAGAGAACCACACATCTTTTCAGACCCCTTTTTCACAGAAAACCGGTCCATTTTTCATGGCGAACAGTTCCAGAATTTGGGGGATTCGTGGCTATTTTTGGTCGAGGTGATTAAACCAACTTCCAAAACTCATTGGGGGATCTCCCCTATTTATTTGAGAGGATTTTAATGTAAAAGGGTTTGACCTGTGTAAATTTTTTTCCCTTTTTTGGCTGGACTGTGGGCCTTGCTACTCCAGGAGGTTTTTGTCTGTAATTTTTGAATGACTAAATAGTAATAGAGAAAATGATTCACAGGATTCATGTGTAGCAGCATTGGTGGTGTGTTCCTTGTCTATTTTTAATTATATTTCTACTACCATTCAATCCATTTCATTTCTTGTTATTGAAAGAGAGTAATGGAGAAGAATTTATGCATGCATACTCTTTGGCCAATTTTTCAATAATCTTTATGTTATTCATCTGAAGCTTTACAAAGGAATTCTTAGTTGCTCCTCTGTCCAGTGGATCTCTCCCTTTTCACCTTATTCATATGCACTAAACCTAAGATGATCCAATAGTTGTTACTACCTTGCCCTGTGGAGACATTTACCTCTAGATCTGATTTGATCATTATTTTATAAACAGACCCCATGGCCCAATGGTGATCTGAGATACTCGTCAACCACATCCTTATCTAAATATTTCAAAAACCCCAACCCCATACTTTCATATCTAGCCTAATATTCTCTTGAAACAAAGCTATATTAGATAGAGAGATCCCTCTCTGAGTCTTGGAGGGCTAGATCCAAGACTCGAAGTGGTTTTGATGTTGCCTCTGTGACTGCCTCCGCAGCCTTGGGAAAATTACAGAGCGCTAATAGGACTATCAAAACAATCATCCCCAGTTTGATGGTACTGGGCCTCTTAATGCACAACAACATGTTGAAAAAATTAATGATTAATATGACTTGAAGGAAGTCAATGAGGGAGATGTCCAGATGATACTTTTTGCACAGAAGTTAACCGGAGAGGTCAAAAAATGGTTCAAAGCATTACGGGCTGTGAGCATTGTTGATATTTCTACTTTTCAACAAATTTTTCTCGACAGATGGGAGGTAAATAAAAACCCTCTCCAAATTGTATCAAAATATGAAAATATCAAAAGGATTCAAGGAGAAACAGTGCAGGACTACTGCATTCATTTCAACAATCTCTATAACTTAATTCATGTTGATATCAATCCTCCTCAAGGTTTGTCCTTAATCAAATTCCTTGATGTATTTGATGCTAATATGTCATACCAAATAAGGGAAAGGAATTCTACCACCCTATAACATATGTAGAAAAGTGCAATGAGTGTTGAAGCAAATCTATTAGCCAGAAGAGCTAGGCAAAGAACAAAAAGAAGGGTTACGATCAAAGAAGAACCTTCCACTTCTACCTCAGATACCAAAGTGGATTCCTTGATGAGGACGATGGAGAGGATGATGGATAGATTGAAAATCATTGACAGGAATCCTTGCAGAGAAAATCAGCCTGCTCCCCAGATTCAGAATCCAAATTTCAGAAGAAACCCTCACGAAATCAGACAGAGAGATCCCAGAGACCAAAGGGAACAAAGAAGGGCTGATAAACAAATTAGACCACCTCTTTAAGAAACTTACGTTGATAACGGGGAAGAGGTAATTGAGGATTTGGATGATATTAACATAAACCTCATGGGTGTCAATGATAATGACTCCATCTTTCTCACTCAGGAAGAACATGAGCTTTTTCTCCTTTCACAGACAGATTTAAATGAGCAAGAGGAAGAATCATAACAGCGGGCCTTCGAAAATGCTATAATGGAGCTCCACAGACAGTATAACTTGAGAAGTAAGAAGGCTAATGGAAATCCAACAAAGAAGGCTATTGAAACCAAGAAAGTTGATGAACCTAACAAAAGCCCAGAAAAGAAAGGTCCAGACACTCCTTCAAAGAGAAATTACGAAGCTTCACCAAGAACATATCAAACATAGGTTTCATCTACAAGTCAGTAAAGTACTTCTGCACAGAGGACTGTGACTGATAAACCAGAATTACATAGCCAAACCAAAACTTCAACCACTTTCATTCTGGAAAGTGAACTGGCTAAATTGAAAATTCATATCCCCCTATCATAACTAATTAGCAAAAATGCTTACAGATCACAGGTGATCAAAGAATTAAGCATTGAACTCGAAATAGGTACAAAGGAATTAAATATTGAGCCAGTAGTATGTATAGATACTGTAAATGTTGCAGATGATCAACCTGAGCTACTTTTTGGTCCTGAAGTTGATGGACAAACTAACACTGGTTCTATTCTTCCTTTCTGCATTAGTCTGAATATCCATGACAACACATTACACAATGCTATGCTTGATTTGGGCGCTTCTCACAATTTGATGCCCAAGACTGTGATGGAGAAGTTGGGGCTTCATATCACCGGACCCTATAAGGACTTGTACTCTTTTGACTCTAGAAAGGTCAAATGCATAGGTCTGATTAAAGATCTGTGTATTACACTGGCCTAGATCCCAGCTAAGAGCATGGTCATGGATATCATGGTTGCAGACATTCCTCCGAAATATGGTATGTTTTTATCTAGATCTTGGGGTGCTAAGTTGAAGGTCACTTTGCATTTAGATATGTCTTATGATACCATCCATGTATTTTGGAAACAGAGAAGATTGTACAGAGAGACTCTGATAAAATAAATGGTCAGCAGTCAAGAGAAACCACATAACTATCCTTTTTACTCTGTTCATTCTAACCTGGATTCCTTCATTTTATATAATGATGGTGACTTGTACAACCAAATTTCACAGTTGGAATATGATGCACCTTGCCTGCAAGAAAGTAAAGAAATCACTGAGGCAAGTAAAATTGTGACAGCAGAAAGTGATGAACCAACAGAATATTTCTGGAGTATGGATTTTGATGGAGTTGTTAGCAAAGAGGGAGTTGGATCCAGAGTATGGATGCATAATCACAAAGAAAGTTATTCAGAAACTCACTCATATAAATTAAATTTTTAGTGCACCAACAACATAGATGAGTATGAAGCCTTGATGCTCGGTCTGAAGTTATTGAAGAATCTTGGTGCCAAAAATATTATGGTAAGAGGATACTCTCAACTTATTATCAAACAAATCAAAGGTGGGTATGCTGCTAAACATCCTAGGCTCAAAGCTTATAGAAATGCAGTTTTAGATTTTCTACTATATTTTATTGAAATTGACTTGCAGGTAATCCCTTGAGGCCAGAACATACTTGCAGATGGATTGGCTACCTCGGCAGGCACATGAAAAATACCTTTCCATCCAAATCACCAATACAAAGTACAGGTGAAGTGCAGACCAACAGTCCTACAATACATCAGGTACTGGAAAGTATTTAGCAACGATGAACAAACTGAAGATTTCCTGCAGTCTAAAACTGATTTTGAGTGTACAAATATAGATGTATATAGTGATGATGATAGTGTACATAAGTCAAACTTAGAAAAGGATAGTATAAATAAAGTAGATTCAGATGAAATAAATGAAAAAGATGAAAACTTTGATTTTTTGCAATTGAAGAATAATGTTTTACCTAGAGGTTTGGTTCCTTTAGAAGAATTGTTTGATTTCAACGATGTAGAAAAAAATCCCAATATTGAAGCTAGTGGAAAGGAGGTCGAGGAATGTAATATAGGAACGGAGGGAAAACCCAAAATGATAAAACTATGTAAATCTTTACCCCTCGAGAAAAAACACAAATATATTGAACTATTTAAGGAATATGTAGACGTCTTTGCTTGGAGCTGTGAAGATTTAAAATCTTAGGACACAAGTATCATACAACACAAGATTCCAATAAAATACGAACATAATCCTTTCAATCATAAACTTAGGAGAATCAATCCAAAGTTATGACCCCTGATCGAAAAAGAGATTAAAAAGATGTATGATGCCAAAATAATTATCCACTTAAGATTTTCAAAGTGTGTTTCCAATATGGTTCCTACCAGAAATAAGTCTGGTGAAATCAGGCTTTGCATTGATTTCATAAACCTCAACAAGGTTTCCCTCAAAGACAACTATCCTCTACCTAAAATGGATCACATCTTACAAAAGGTAGTGGGGGCCAGTAGGATCTCTTTGCTAGATGGTTTTTTTGGCTATAACCAGGTTCTCTTCCACCCAGACGACCAGGAGAAAACAACTTTCACCACACCCCAGGGAACTTTCATGTATGTGAAAATGCCATTTAGTTTTATAAATGTTGGTGCCACTTTCCAAAGAGCAATGGACATTGCCTTTGTGGATGAGCTTGGTAGGTTCATAGTCACATATTTGGATGATGTTATGGTCTACCCAAAATCAGATGAGGAAAATTTACAAAACCTCAAACGAGTGTTTGAAAAGTGTAGAAAGTTTGGGATTTCATTGAATCCAAAGAAAACTCTTTTTGGTTTAGAAGAAAGAAAATTGCTAGGGAATCTAATCACTAAACATGGAATCAAGATAGACCCCAGGAAAATTGTGGCCATCCAAAAGTTAGACCATCCTAGAAACATCAAGGAATTGCAATCCTTCATAGGTAAAATAAATTTTCTAATGAGATTCATACCCAATCTGGCAGAACTCCTCAGGAACATCACGAATATGATGAAAAAATACACCAAAATAAAATGGAACACTGAATCCAAGCAGTCCTTTGAGAAAGTAAAATATGCACTTACACAATCCCTTGTCTTGATCAGTCTAGATTACACTAAAAACTTCTATTTATTCTCTTTTGCATATGAACACACCATTGCAATAGTACTATTGTAGAAAAATAGTGAAGTGCATGAACATCCCATTGCCTTTTTTAGCAAGTCATTGAGAGATGTTGCACTGAACTAAAATGTAATGGAGAAATAATCGTTTGCCCTAGTAAAAGCAATAAAATATTTTAGAGTTTACATTCTCCATTCACATACTATTGATTATGTTCCTAACGTAGTGGTAAAGGATATTTTTACTTAAGATAACCCAGATGGAAGAAGAGGAAAGTGGATTGTTGTGATTCTAGAATATGATATAGAAATCAAACCAACTAAACTGATCAAGGGTCAGGTTTTGGCCAAATTGATGGGTGAATCCAATTTTCATGCTTTAGATATAAATTTCTTAGCTGCAGTTGATGAACAAGGAGAGAAGGTGACTCCAGAAGTAAAAGAGGTATTCTCAAAATCTCCATGGTACGTAGACCTCATTTTTGTCTTGCATAAGTTACAATCTCCTCTTGGTCTAACTAAGACTAAAGCTAGATTCTTAAAACTAAAAGCATTGAAATATTGCATTCTGGATGGAAGCCTTTACTGGAAAGATGTTGGAGGCATTTTACTTAATTGATTATTAAAAGATGAAGTTGACAAGGCATTGTGGGATTTATTGACCCACCTTGTTTGAAGATGTGCATAAAAAGGTAACTTCCTGTCACAAGTGCCAAGTGTTTGAAGGAAAAAGGAAAATTTTACCTTTACCCCTGAAACCCATTTAAGTTGAAGCTCCATTCCAGCAATGGGGTTTGAAATTTATTGATGACATTCATCCACCCTCTTCAGGTCAACATAAGTGGATCCTCACAGCTACAGACTACTTCACAAAGTGGATTGAAGTTGTACCCTGTAGGCAATCCACTGACTCTATCATTATTAAATTCTAGGAAACTAATATTCTATCTCGTTTTGGATGCCCTAGGAAGATCATAACTGACATTGCAACAACTTTCAGATCCAAAAATCTAATAGAATTTTGCAGCATGTACCAGATTACTTTGTGACACCCCACAGCCTATTACCCTCAGGGTAATGGGTTAGTTGAGTCCTCAAATAAAATTTTGGTGAATATCATAAAGAATATGTTGTAGGAAAGTAAGAATTCCTAGCATAACGAGTTGGTTCATGCACTCTGGGCTGAAATACTGACCACTAAAAGATCAATAGGTATGTCCCCATATCAATTGGTATATGGAATTGATGTTGTTTTTCCCACCTCTTTGGGTGTTCCTGTTATGAAGTTGTTGCAAGAAGTACAGGCAGAGGCTAATGATATTCAAAGGAGAATCAATCAAATGATCCAACTACATCATTCCAGAGAGGAAGTGTATAACTAGACACAGGTAATCCAAGAAAGCATTAAAAATATTTATGACAGAAGAACCAAGGAGGAGTATTTTGAATTAGGTGAAATGGTACTAAAGTGAGATTCCAAGAATGAAGATAAGGGAAAGCATGGGAAGTCGATAGTTTGTGGAAAGGCCCTTGCATCATTTAGGAAGATAGAGGAAATAATGCATTCTTTCTCAAGGACAGTGATGGAGCAGACCTACCAGGAGGACCTATAAATGGCAAGATGCTCAAACATTATGTTCCACCCCAATGAAGATCTTAGTCATTCATTTCATTTTACAAACCATTTTTACTTTCATGTTATGTGTGGGTGTTGTTGATCATATTGTTGAAGCTTGAAGAGAAGGCCCTAAGCCACTGACCAGTGCCACCATATTTTCACAATAAAAAAAATCAAGTTGCAGAAGAAGCACTGGAGAAGAATTTTCAAAACATCAGGTAGCATGTTCTTGGCACCTCACAAGGAGAGCACCATCCCCAGGTGGAGCCAATGTTATAACCCTATGTTTCATAGGATCAACTGGTGACTAGAATTTTTCCCTCTAGTTGGATTTTTGTTGTAAATAATATTTTATTCTACAAATGATTTACAAAAGAAAAGAAAGGAAAAGAAAAATAAAAAGAAAAGAAAGAAAAAGAAAAAGGAAAAAGAATAAAATAGGGTATAAAAAGAAAAAGCTGAAAACCCCGTGCAATAAAATTGGATTGATCCATACTGTCTAACCATGGTCAAGTTCTTTAAATTTATGCAGATAGGTTAGTGAACAAATTGGGATAAACAGTTTAATCTTAGCCTAATTAGATAGGATAGTCAATAAACATGGCTAAATAGTCTAAACTTAACCAAGTGTCTTAGGTTAGAGTAATTATTTAGCCCAACAGTCTAATCTGGGTTAATTTTGCTAGGTGATTAGAGTAGGATATAGGTTAGTAGGTTTTCATTTCAATAAAATTGATGAAAAGTTGGAAAATTCTTTGATTTGAGTTAAAATGTTGTATTTTGACCCCTTGGTGACAAAATGAAGGAAGGGGAGCAACAAAAAAACCCATAAAAAGTGTTATCCTAAGTTTTGTGGTGATATATCATGTTTGGCGCTTTGTGTTGAAGGGCATGCTAATCACAGTAGTCAATTAGCGTGCACTCAGATCTACAGCTAGAAGAAGATATCAGACCCCCCTCTCTCTTTACCACTTACCGCCTACCCCCCCTCTGAGAAAACTTCTAAACCAACTTTCCATACCACCTCCATACTCCGACGTCATCCTCCACTCACTTATCGCTTGTCACATCCCATCCACCTATTATCCACTCACTACCCTCCACGTCACCTCCATACACCTGTTACCCACTCATTACCCTCCACCTCACTCCTGATATGCATGTTAGCCAATCAATGCACTCGGCCATGACCGTTAATCGATCGACTCCTCATCCGCTCCTTAACAGACACCTGTTCATCCACTTAATCCCGTTGTTTCACCATTGTTGCATTGTTCACAATCCAGACACAGTCAAAACCACCTTTGTCTGTTATCTTTAGTCAATGGCCACCATTAACTCCTGGTAAACACAGTTAACATACTTTTTCAGTTTTTCAGGTATCAATCAGATCAATGGCACCCAAATCCAAAACTTCAGAGATTGAAGAGCATCCTTTCCTCCCTCCTCTTATTGACCTAGATATAATACCTTTGGCCGATAAAGACTACTTAATTACAGAGCCGAACTGCAAATTTGACTTCTTCAAATTTCACTTCTGGCTCAGAGATACCTTTCTGGACCAGAGCGATGAGATTGGACTCTGGGAGTCAAATATCCCACTGTACCTATTCCCTCAGACATACCATTTCCCTGAGTTCTCTCTAAAATGTCAAGCACACTATATCCATAGCCAAAGAGCCATTGTTTCATCATCTGGTGAAACACTTTTCACCATTACCCAAGAAATGATAAACCAGATAAGGCAGATACCCAGAGTCAACTCCCTTTCCCCTCTTTCCATAAATATTATGACCGAGAAGTACAAGAAGTTTTCTTTCCCACAAAGAGCTCAAATATTTGAGATTTTCCTCCCTGAAAATGCCCAGTTTCCCAAAAGGAATCCCCCTTACCATTCCTTCATATTCTCAATGAAAGGTAACCAGATCATTTCCTCCATGTGTTGTCTACTAGGATATTATTCATATGTGTGGGTAGACGAACCCATCCTGGGTTTTCTATCCATATTTTCCACCAAAGAGAAGGCTACTACATAGTTCGACTACAACCAGTTTTTGGCCGAAAACATCCATGAATATCTCTTCAAGTTTTCTATAGAGGGTATGTTTAGGTATTCCTCGATATTGGCATACATGTTCATATTTTTCCAAGAAGATGATTTCTCTTTCTCCCTACAGAAGCTAGACCAAGATGGTAACCCACAACCTGTCACATCGTGGACATCATTAATGAGAAAGAACTCATCTGAGTTCAATTTCAAGTAGTTCATCAACCAATTTTACCACCCAATGGTAAGCATGCTTAGTGGGAAAACAGAACCCGGGATGAATGAATAAATTCAAAGGATTCTACACTTATCAGGCCTAGCTAAAACAAGTGACTGGTACATGTACCAGGATCATACAGAGATCAGAGTCTACGGATATGAATTGGCCCCTTACAAGATACCCAAGTATTTTCCTATCATAATATTCACTCTGGAATATATCAGACATATGATAAATTCAGACGACAATCATTTTGTGGCTTTCACGAAAAAAAAACAACTCAAGATCAGAGGTTTGATTGGTTCTTTCATCTACAACAATAGAGCTGCAGGGGAAGAAGCCAACAAGATGTTAAAATAAATGAAGTTCAGTCTCAGTTTTCCGTGGCACTATGATCCATGTGGAATTATTGTAGAAACCATATTAAAGAAGAGAATTCCCCCCTATTCTCATGTGCCTAAACCAGAGATAGAGAAATTCATGAATCAGACAGAGTGTGAGGAAAACACTTTGATTGACACTGAACAACAAACTTCTCCTGCTATCATTTAAAAAAAAAATACTCCATAGGTACCAGTAGAGAAGAGGCCCAGAAAAGAAGTATCTCCCTCAGTCACAGAAGTGTCAATAGAAGACTTCCAAGTTTATAGGAAAATACCCAAGACCAGTCATACACCTGATAGGTCTAGAGGAGATGAAACTCAATCCACCATAGTAAAGGAAGGAGAAAATTCACCACTTTTCTCATGAATCCAGCAAACGATGTCCACTTCTTCATCCAAGGAACAAACATACATCACATTGTCAACCAAATCCTCACAGGAGCTTGCAAGACTCAACCTCTTTGAGAAATATAATCTGATAAAAAATAAGAATGAATTGTTGACCAATAGTACCTATGCTCAGTTTTGGAAATAGACATCTACAACACAGCACCGTTTTCTCTCTGTTTTTTACACAGATAAAGGGAGGATGCACATGGCATTCTTGCAGGTACAGGTGCCTCACCCCAAGGTGATTTCTAATTATAAAAGCTCAACATTTGAGTTTGATGTCAAAGAGGTACATCCATCCGATCAAATGGATATGCACAGACAGACTGGAGAAATGATTTTCTCCACCCTGACCAATACCTCCATGACTGCTGCAAAGTTTTAGGTCTCCTTAAACAATGTTCAATCTCGGATCAAGCTAGAAAATATATATTCCCTTGCTAAGGATAACAAGATCAAGTCACTAGAAGAACTGGTATTGAAAATTGGATATGATCCACCCAATGTCAAAGCAACAGAAGAACTCCTCAAGAAGAAGAATGATGATATAGCATCCTTAAAAAAACAAATGAAAATCCCTGCTACAGAAGACCCACAGGCGAAGGAGATGGTTGAGACTCAAGGCCACAAGGAGGAAATGTTAAAATTAATTATGGAGCAGAATGTGTAGATTAAGGAGATGGACGTCGAGCTAGAGAATCTAGTCAAAGAAAAAGAGCAGAGTGTGCCAATGACATTCATCCCACTAGATGAAGTTCCTCTCACAGGGATTAGTACAACAACAACAAAAACCACCACCACAGTGGAAATTCTAGCAGCAACCTCAGTGACAACTCTAGATGCATCAGAAAATTTGGCAAATTCCTTAGAGGACATGTCTCTGCAAGGTCAAGAAATCAAAAGACTGCAAAATGAGATCAATAACCTTCAATAGTTGAAGTCCACTTTCTAGTCAAGTTACAACAGTGAGATGCGCAAATATCAGAGACTCAAGCAAGAACTGAAGAAGCTGCAGAAGGAAACAATCATGGCCAAAACACTTTCAGAGGCCAAGGAAAATATTTGGATGGACATATGCAAATCCATGACAATGATTTGGCCACTCATACAGATTATGTTTGAGCAGCATGAACTGGTGAAGATAAGCAGACAAGTCATTGACAAGATAAGAGGAGAATTGGGAGAAAGGCCTACAGAGGCAGATGAGATCATCAGGTTCTTGAAATCTAAGACAAAAGAGGAGTTGGAGGCCTTGGAAATTGAGGATAGGACAAAAAATATCCTTGAGGTCAAGAAATTTTTTACCAAGAGGGGACTAATGTTACAACTTGAAGAGAGA
>ML786684.1:563064-574941 GCA_009831015.1 Picea engelmannii | reverse complement strand
GCATCAATGACAACATGATCCAACACATACTACAAACAAAAGATCCTCATAGTGGCAAAATATGGTTCTAAGTTTGAAGGGATACAGGGTAGCATTACTGGAAAAGCATTCTTGGAGACTCTGTAGTTGGACCTAAGCATCCAACATGAGATAAAGTACATCTTCATCAACAAGACCACATTTTCCAAGTACACGGAGATAGATGAAGTATACTGAAGGTTACTCAAAGTTACCATCCCTAGTCAAAAGAGATGGGATGAGTTGTGTTCTTTGATCGAGTAGATATGATGTGTACATCCGAGTCGGCATGTGGAACAACCACAGTCAAGTCAAAGATGAATCACCAATCACCTTCCTCAGAATCAACACCAAGGATTCCAGAGGATCATTTAGCATTCTTAATTTTTTGTAATATGTAATCTAGTTAGTTAGATTTTCTCTCCACCATATCTCGATCATTAATGACAGGATCAGTTGTAAATTTTCCATAAATACTTCAAACTTCGAAGTATTGAGGGTTGAGTTTTTCACCCAAGTGAGTTTTATCTATAATAGTTTTGAAGGTATCTACTAGTAATAAAAGGGCGATTTCACAGGATTCCTGTGTGTTGATGTTGGTGATGTGTTTTCTTCTCTGTTAATGTTTATCCTATTATGTTAAAATTTTGTTTTCTGATCTAATCATTTAAAAGAAGTTTAAGTACATAAATTTTTTCTACACTCTGTTTCTGGATTTAGCGATTTAAATGTTTTTCTTCTAATATTATAATAACGAAATTCTTAAATGCTTCTTTATTATGATTGATTATCTCATTTGTTTATGTCTTTCCATCACTTAAATTTTAAAGGATCCATCATTCTCATTATCTTTCCCTATGAAGGAATCTAATAAAATATGTATCTGATCTCAATCCTCAACATAGACCCCATAGCCCAATGGATGTGTAAAGCAATATTTCATCCATATTTATAAAAAAAAAAACACATTCATATTATTTTAACTAGCCTAATATCTAAAACTCAAACATATCTAAATCATACAGATAAATCCCTCTTTGAAACAGGCAGGGCTAGATCCGAGTTTTGAAGTGGTTTTGTAAGTTACCTCTGTAAAATTTCTTCTACCCCCTAACAACCTCTCGGAATTTACAGAGTGCTAACACTTGAAGCTAATACAACATTTTAAACATGATTAATTAAGATTTAAAAGTAATTACTCAAATATTAACTCCTCCATGAATTCGGACTTCAGGAGGTTTCCACCCTGTCACATCCCAAACTCCTGAATGTGAACCATCGAAGTATTGATGGAATTTATGATCGATTAAGAATAATGATTTCAAATAAGGATTATGAATCGCCAGGTAATGAATTCCATTAAGGTTAATAAATTCTTAGCAATTAAGGCTATATGAAGATCAATAAAATTTTTGGAATAAAAGCACTGCGAATTTCAAAGTCATTTTTACCATTTGCGATTAGTAGTTTTTATCCAGTGAACTCACATACCTCTCTTGTAATAGGTAAGATTATTTTTTTTCCTTGAGGATTATGGAACTGCAAAAAATTGCAAATAAGCTTGATGCATCGGGTGATTATTCAAACCTGAATGTAGACGTTCTATAAGACACAACTCTGTGAGTCACGGATGCCATTAAAACTTGGACATAGGTCTTCAATGTCTTAGAACATGAAATCATCAACTATTCGGACGACTCTGTCGAAGAAGATGACAAATCCTATATAGATAGTCTTAGACATGTAGCACAGTCAGAGCCACACAATATTGTTGCATGGACGAGAATCATGAGTTACAATGATATGATAAGCTGGGCCTTGGAACATGTTTACATCCAGACCAAGAGCATCATCAACCACCAGCAGGTTGTCATCAGCTCTTTTCGACTAGAACACCTACAAGTAATTTATAAACTCTCCCCTACTCCTAAATACAGTTACAATGTCGCATTCCCTCTAGAGTTTGAGAGAAAAGAATGGGCCCAATAAGCCAGGAGCGGTCATGATATAATCAAGACCTGGTGTGGACATGCGGAGAAATTCAGAGCCGACGCTCATGGTACGTACGCCACAACTTCTTTAGATACTCATATGTTGTATGTAGCCATGATGATCTATCACCTATTTGGGAATAAGATCCCTACACATTTATCGATGGAGTGGGTAGCCATCATGAACGAGGTAGCCGAGGGTTACACTTTCAATTGGGCCAAAATGTTGTCGGATAATTTGGCCAAGGAAATCGTTGATTATAAATCAGCAAAATAAAAATGGCAGCCTGCCCCATTTTACATGTCAGCATATTTTATGGATGCCATTTGTTTCATGACCCCTTTTCCCCTGATAAACTAGAATTGGACCACGGCCAGTTCTCAGCCAATTCATTTTTATCACTCCAAGTTATGGGAGGAGAATGCCAAAGATTTCTTCTACTAAATTTGTCACAATGTCGTAGTGTTTGTTCATATAGCCATTTATGGTCACCCATTGCCCCGAATTTCTGAAAGAATTATGGGGAACCTAGGAAATATTGCAGACTAGTTCATTAAGGATAATTTCTCCTATATCCAAGTGTTTGGTTGTTTGGTTCCTCCTCATGCTCTGCCACATTTTTTACCTGATAGGCTGGTGTGCATGGAAGTGGCATACCAGACAGTGGCAGGAGGTATCAGCAAGGAGATGAAAGCATCCCAGAAAAAGGTTTGGTCAAATTTCCCCATTCAAGTTGGCATGTTCACATTGTTGGATTTTGGTCACTCCAAAGTTGAGGTCATGGCCCTGGAGGATGTCAAGTTAGTTGACATTGAATTCAAGAAGCATGATCTGCACAAGATAGTGGAAAACCATCTAGCTCAATTTAACATGAAGCGGTACATACATGATAATTCCCCTTATGACAAAATGTTCAGGGGATTCAGATCTTATGAGGAAGTTCAAAGCAGATTCCAAACCCTACCCCCAGACCAACAACATGGTTTCATAAGCTTTCAAAAACACAGGCGGAATAACTTACTGAATATACTGCAGGGAGATTCAATAGCCACGCCTCCTTCATAGGAAGCTAGGCCTACAAGATCTGAGTCAAATTCCTCCACTAAAAATAAAGCTGAAGAGGTCCCAAAAATCCAAGAGGTCCCGAAAATCCAAGAGGTATTATTTTAGGAGATAAGAACATCACTATCGGGTTTGAATGATCCACAGGTGTTAGCACGGTTTGAAACATTTGTAAATCTGGGACAAATTGTCTCTCATTCAACACCAACAACTCGTGTTGGAACCCCAAATACAACAGGACAACAACATTGCACTGAAATGGCCTCTCCCATTACATCATTAACCCCTCTACAAACCAGCTTCAAAAATCCTAACTCCGGACTCACTTTCGTAGGTGACCTTACTCCTATATCGCCCGAAGAGATGCCTTCCTTAGATTTCCTTTTCATCAAGAAACGAAAGGCTATCATGAAAAGAGAATTTCACCAAAAGGATGGAGTTATCACTAAAAGGCAAAGACTGGTGTATGACGGGAATGACCATGATGGTCCAGTGTTCGCAAAAGAAGTTGTAGGTTCATTAGGTGTGTTTGCCACTGCCAATCAATGGTCAGTGGAACATTTGACCCAACAGTTGTGATAGAAGTGCTTCTTGGTAGAACACTTGAAAAATAAGATATATACTACAGAGCATACCATCAGAAGAAGGATGAACCAGGATTTTGATAAAATCAAGGCTAGTGATCAGCAAAAAATTATACAGCTACAGGATAACCTTAAGCTACTCCACCAGATTTCACAAACCATCCAAGATCTAGTCACTCGGAGTGATGACTTGGTAAAGCAGCTGCGGGCCAGATTGACTCTAACAGAAAACACAACAATAGACATTTCAACCTTCAAAACTCAAGCATCGGAAATCAATGAGAGGCTGGAATTTGCCCAGTAAGAAATTTATCTGAAATTAGATGTTATTCAAAAATTTTATTAGGTAGTAGACCTTTCCCTAAAAGATATCCATGTCAAGGAAAAAGAGGCCTACTTAACCCGGTCTAATTTTCAAGAAGTTCTCATATGGATACAGAAAGCTAATGCCCCTAGTTTTCCTCTTCTCTCTCATTCCGAACAAGTAAGAGGTGAAATGGCCCTAAATTCCTTGGAAATAAATATGGAAGAGAGCAAGAAACTTGCCAGATATTTGAAAGAGGCTTGTCTAGAGGCATTGTCATCATTAAATAAAAAGTTGATTGAGTTTGAGGGGAATAATATCTCAGAGTCCCTGGGGAAAATTGAGATAGAAATGAACCAACCAAACTCCAGAAGGAACAAGGAATCTACTCATGCAGCCATCCAAGAGACGATCCAGATTAATCTTCTTAAAATCAATGAATGATTGGTTAATCCAAGTTCGCAGTTTCAGGTCATAGTACAAGAGTTGAACAAGATCCAAGAGAAGTTTCCACAAATCCGAAATAAAATGTTTCCTTTTGAACTAAATGAAAGGATTGATCCCTCAAGATTCATGGTAGCATTAATGGAAAGATGCACCCAATGCATTGAACAAGGAAAAGAAAGTGTAGCTGGGAGAAAATGAACAAGCATGCATAGCATCCACCTTATCCACCCACTCTACTTTTCACCCTCCAACAGTCACTTACCTCATCTATCCTTATCACCCACATTCTGCATCCACACCTCCTCATTGAACATTTGTCCCCCCATCATTATTTCCATGAACAGTTACTCTTCCCTGTAACTGTTATTCATCCCTTGACGAGCCAACACTGAGCTATTCATCTAATTATTCCCCCCATGACTTCAACTGCAATTGATTACCCCAATGAACACACCCAAAGGGACAAATGGAAACCAGATCAAATGGCCAAGTTGGTAAGCCAAATGATTGAGGGGGGACTTAATGACATGTGTACCCAACCTCTATATTGTCTTATTATTAATTTAATTTAAAGATCATTTCTTAAAAAACTGAAGGTAGAAAAGGCACTCATAAAAACATTTCCTTTAAAAACTTTGATGCCATACATTATTATTTAAGCCTTAGAATCAGTCTCAGGAACAAAAGAGTCCTCATTTCTCCCAAGGTTCCTCCACCCAAGAATTTTCCCTCTTCCCCTACACAACCAAAGTACAGCCTCTATTCAAAATTTAAAAACCAACCCCCCTTCTTTCTTATCATAGAGGGTGCTCTTGGTTCGTATGATGATCGGGACCAAAAAACCTTGCGGAGAGGCATAAAGTAATTTATATCATTTACTAAAAAACAAGCACACTTTGAATTTCATTTCGAAAAAGAACAGTCTTTGTTAGAGGCTCTTAGAGAAAATGCTCCCATGGCTACTCCCTCATGGAATTTGTTTCCTTAAACTATAGGGTTCAGGCCAACCCCTCTCAAAAATTGGCCATCCAAAGGTTAGTGGAGATCCACAAACCTTCTATAATTCTCTTACAATAAATAATGATGGATGGTTACAAAGCCTCTTAGTCCCTTTTCCAGTATTCTCCAAGCTAGGACTTCTCAGTAGTTGATACACATGGTCAATCAGTGGGCTTAATCACTAGTTTGCGAGAAAATTCTCTTCATATTAAAAATTCTTGGACATCGAGAGCAGGATTGTGGCTAGTTTTTTTCTCTTATAAATTAGATTTGAATTTCCAATGTTTAAACATATATGGTCCTTACAATCTGGACCATAAAAAAATTTGGGAGATCACCCTCTAGAAATCCCTTTTAAAATTCAGACACACTATGATTGGGGGAGAACTGAATTTCACGTTGGGAGTAAGCAAAATCTGGGGTTTTGCAACACAGATAGATCCCTTGGTCTATTACATATCAATTCTCTATAAGAAGTAGGGTTTTTAGACATCCAAACTACAAAACTAGTGCCCACTTGGAGGAACATGAGATCGGGCCTACAAAGATTGCGAAGTGAATGGACTTTTTTCTCATATCAGAATCACTATTGGAGACAGATATGAGACTAGGGAAATAGGTTTTTTTTGGAGGAGATTCAAACCATAGTCAAATTATTTTTGAGATGGCTCCTATACCTCATAAACATTTCTTCTGTTTCGAATTGAATACCTCTTGGATGGAGGATCCAACTTTCAAGAACACCCTCAAATACTATCAGGTTCCTTACTCTTATTCATCCCCATAATTCCCACATATTCAGTTCTTAGAAAACCTCAAAATAGTAAAGAAAGAAACTCAGAACTGGGGAAAGTAAAAACAAAAGTGAGATGAGGAATCCCTAAGAGATATGGATGGAAAAATCCATCTTTGGTTCACTAAAGAAATTAAAATCCCTCCCTTGGAATCCCAAAAAGAAGATTTAAAGTGTCTAGAGTAGGCAAGAAGAAAAATCCTTCTTTATGGAGATAAAAATTGGAGATTAAAGAGTAGATCTCTCTAGATACAAGCCATATATTAGAACACAAAATTATTTTACAAGTTTGCTAACATAAGGAAATATATAAACATTGTTTGGGACATTGATGGGGAAAATAGAACCATTGCCACTTCCTTTGAGGACATAGCATTAGTAGGGATCATCCACCTTCAAAACCTTTATAAATTTTATTCCTGGGTGTCCATTGATGTAGGGATTTAGGTAGCCTATATTTTCCTAGGATTTATCAATCAATAAGGAAATGACTAGATCATAGCTAAAATTACAAAAGAAGAACTTCTAACATTCCTTCACAGTTTCAAAAATGATAAAAGCACGGGTCTTGATGGTATTCCTGTGGAATTATACTTGGAATGTTTAGATTTCTTGGGACAGGACCTCAATCGAGTGGTGGAATAATCAAGTATTATAGTACATATCCTAGCTATTTTCAAATTGACCTTCATTGCCCTCATCCCCAAATCGAACAATCCTCAATCTTTGTATCAATTCAAGCCTATCTCTCTCTACAACAACATTTACAATATTATCTTAGAATTAATAGCTTGAAGACTCCTATATTTTATCTAAGACAACATCTCCCTAAATAAAATAAAAAAATTCTCAAGGGAATACAAATTCACAAGGCCATTGGGCTATCTTAGCAGGGTTTTCACTCAATTCATATGAGCAAGTAGCAAGCAGTTGCCCTCAAAGTCGATCTCTAAAAATCCTTTGACAGGGTTAGTTGGTTGTATATAATACCTCTTCTTATACAGTTGGGCTTGTGTCACTCTTTCATATCATGTATTCTAAATTGTATAAGTTCCTCTTCCCCTCCCATACTAATAAATGGATTAGCAACGTATTTCCTCAAGTTGGAAAGGGGAATTTAACAGGGTTGTCCACTCTCCCCCTTTATTTTTCTCTTGGTAGTGGAAGGATTAAGAAGACTAATCACCAAATCAATCAACTCTAGTTATATGAAAGGAATTGTGATAAGCACGACCATCTCTCTTTATCACCTTATTTTTTTGGATGATATATTTATATTTTGTGTGGGAAGTCTGATTTACTTAGAACATTTAAAATATTTGCTTACAACATTCTACAAAGCAACTGATATTAAAATCAACAAGGACAACTCCATTCTTTTTTTCTGGGTATGTTCGATCAAGATAAGTAGTATATATCTCATCTCCTTGACATACAATCACCAAGCTAGAAGCAAAGTTCAAATACCTTAGCTTCTTTCTTAAAACAAATGGTTACAACAAAAATATTGTGTATGGCTCCTAGCAAAGTTGGAAAAAAAACTAAATGCATGGTACAGTAGGTGGATTTCAAGAGAAGCTCGCCTTGTTTTGTTGAAATTAGTCATAGAATAAATCCCAGTCTATTGAATCACGCTAACTTGGGTTCCCAAAGGCATTCTCAATAAAATTAGACAACTCTCTTTCCAGTTTCTATGGTTTGGCTCTAAATAAAACAGGCCCCTAGTATTGGATTCATGGAAAAAGATGTCCACTCTAAAATATCTGAGAGGTTGGGGCCTAAAAAACATTTTCCTCTTCTCTAAGGCCCTCATAGCAAAAAATGATTGGAGTTTAATTCAAGGATTAGGTCTCTGGAAATAGGTTGTACATGTAAAATACTTCCCATGGGAGTCTCTTCTAGACTAGATCAGGGAGCCAAATAAAAGTTTTACAAATGGTTCCATAGTATGGAAAGCCTTAGTGAATGATTTTACCCTTATATGGAACAAGCTCCTATGGAAGGTTGGAAATGGTAGGAATGTCCTCGTCGGAAAGGACCATTAGATCGACTATGAAAACAATCACCTCCTTCCAACTCCTATAATCATCATGCTAAACAATCTGTGTTTTTTCTTCTTAAACCAAATATGGCAAGGGAAATGGTTGTCATGGAAAGAGGTTGGATTAAGAGAGGAACATGATCCCACTTGGTCCTCCTACATCAAATCTCTCTATAATTCTTATATCATGCTATCATACCAGGATGACCAATTTATCTAGTCCCCCAATCCAACAGGTGGATACTCACCCAAGCTAGGATATTTATTAGTATCTTAGGATGCAATGGAAACTCTTACTCCCTGGTAGGGAAAGAAAAATTGGAAACAGAATTGCCCAGCAAAAGCCAAACTTTTCATGTGGATCCTCTTATATAACAAAGTACCCACATGGGATTGTCTCTAGAGAAGAAATTTCATTGGGCCTAGCAAATGTAGTCTTTGTAAATTTGCAAATGAAATGAATTATCATATTCTCTTGGATTTCCCCTTCTCAAAGGAAGTTTGGTTTGAAACAAAAAAGTATTTGGGTAATGTTTTTCAATGGGAGGGAGACTCGATTAAGTCCTCCCTCAAACATTGGTTTAATAACCCTGCAATGAAACCCATTAAGGCCCTCCCCTTAATTGTGGATTGGGGAATTTGGTTATATCGAAACCACTGTTGATTAAGGTTGGTTGTCATTGATGTTAACCCTTGAAGAAAGTTTGGTAGCGAATTCTGGTAGCACAAAGTTTTGGGTAATGGAACCAAGTTTGTTTGATGTAAAGATAACTCATTATTGTCTTTTCATGGTTGATAAGAAATACAAATGGATGAACTCCATAGTTATGGTGAAAGCCCTCATGGGAAGACGCTTTGCGGATTGAGTTATTTTAGAAGTATGGTTAGAGAACCCATGCTTAATTGTGGAATAATGAGATTAAGGTTAGTGAATTTTTCAGTGAAACTATTCTAGATGGATAGTGCTTGTCATGCCATTTCCAGTTGTATGTGGAACGTCACATAAATCCTCACGGTTAGAGATTTATGGCCATGTGAAGTTGGAGGACCCTCATGAGTCATCTAGAAGCCCCAAAAAGTCAAAGTGTTTGCAAAATAAATTATCTAAATAATAAAGTTAATGGGAAACTCCCTAAAATAAGGAAAGTGGGATGTTACATGAAAGTATAAATAAGAGGCAAGGCTCTCTCATTTAATTACACTTGAACATATTGAATATATTTTTTTGTGTAAAGCTTATTGCAAGTACTCATTGATACATCTGAAGTTGCGAAAGTCTAAGGTAGTATGAAGGGTTGACGAAAAAAGTTTTGGAATTACAACAAATACTAAAAAAACATAGTTCTTGAGGCATACGTGGGCTAACAGTGTATTAGGGTGCGTACAATACTAAGGCGTACGCGAGCTGACAGTGTATTAGGGTGCATATGTATGTGGGTTGGAAGTGTATTAGGGTGCGTAAATGTTGGTAAAGCCATGGAAACTTGAAGAGATGAAGATGTAGAGGTTCTATATTCTGAGATAAATCTCCCAAGAAGGTCTATAGTGCTCAGATACATCATATCTATCCATTAGTTCAAAAGGTATGTCTTATTTCTATGAATAGTTGGATTTTGATGTATGCATGAGAAATGGTTATGGAGATTTGAGAATTCTCCCTAGAGAGACTAGTGGTTGCATGGGAACTTATGTAAAAGTCATAACTACAGAAATAAAGTGCTAGTATAATTTATCATTGATACATCTTGTTAGAGTTGTGGTACATCTTGTATTTCTTGGCATATAGCTAAGGGTTTTTATGGTACATGGTTGAGAGATTCTATTTGTAAAGTGATTGATGTATTGAGAGGTTGAATACCATAGAGGGTTTGATGTATGGATCATGTGAGGGATAGTATACTTGTTTATGATTACACACATTTATATGGCACATGACTAGAGATATATATAGAGATTTTGGGTAAAGAGGATGCGAGCATAGGGTATAGATATAGTCTGGACACAGTGACAGGTTACAGATCTATGTGAAATAAGTTACAAAGGGTCAGAAGTTTTCAAGATAAAGGAAACCCTAGTTTTCATAAGGCATACATAGGCTGCATAAAAGTTTGGTCGCGTACATATGTGGGCTGCATAACAGATAGGTCGCGTACATACGTGTGCTGTGGCACTACAGGTCACGTACCTATTGTATTTTTGTTGATACATGTTCATTTCAGGTACATATTGATTACAGGGAAGTTGTACAGGTTGGATGCAAGTCAGTGGTACAGGTTGATACAGGTCTACAATGGTATATCTCATAGTGATAGTGTGACAGTGGTTTCATCATTCTACTTATATGTCAGGGCGGTTGGACGGGGAAAGGACAGGTGGTTGTAGCCACCTTTCGGTTGTAGATGGAGAACTTAGGGGGTTGTAGCCTCCTTCTAGTTGTAGCCAAAGAATTGGGGAGTTGGAGCTTCCCTAAGGTTGTAGCCTAAGAAACTAGGGGGTTGGAGCCTCCTTCCAGTTGCAGCTAGAAAACAAAGGAAGTTTGTGCTTCCAATGAATGTAATTCTTTAATACATATAAGAAAAATCATTTTTTGGTTTTCTCCCTCTTTGGGTTTCCATGTAAAACACTAGTGTATTGTGTATGTGTATGATTGTTCATTTGTTCATTGCTTATTTAATCTGTAGTTATTGGATGATAATGCTACATTGATAAAACGCTTGGATTATATGGTTAAAAAGGATTAGATTGCTCTATTATTGATTCACCCCCCCTCTTAGTAATCCAACAATTGGTATCAGATCAGGTTCCTTCCGAAATCAATTTAACCACTTTGAAGAGACATTTTCCCCAGTTGCCAGAATGGAAGAAATCTGATTGATTTTAGCTTATGCATGCTCCAAAAATATTAAAGTGTATCAGATGGACATAAAATCATCTTTTCTGAATGAGGAACTTGAAGAATAAGTCTACATTGAACAACCAGAAGGATTTCAATTATCATAGAACGTAGATTATGCGTGGAAATTAAAGAAGGCCTTGTATGGTCTAAAACAAGCTCCTAGAGCATGGTACTCTAGACTGGATAAATATCTACAGTAGGTAGGATTCAGAAAAGGAAGTGCAGACAACAACCTCTACATCAAGGTAAGTCAAGATAGTATTTTATTAATTGAATTTTATGTTGATGATATTATTTTTGGTAGTGATGATGACAGGTTAAGCCAAAACTTTGCAAAGGATATGCAGAATGAATTTTAAATGTCATTACTTGGAGAACTATCCTTCTTTCTGGGACTTCAAATACGTCAAATAAACCAAGGAATTTTTATTTCTCAAACCAAGTATATCAGAGAAATGATAAAGAGGTTCGGAATGGAAAATTGCAAACCAGTTATCACTCCCATTTAAACCAGTTTTAAGTTGAGCAAAGATGATGATTCAAAGTCTATAGATCATAGGAAATAAAGGTCAATGATTGGTAGCCTACTATATGTGACAACATCCAGACCAGATGTAATTCAAGCAGTTGGACAGGTGGCATGATTTCAAGCAGCACTAAAGGAATCACATGTATTAGCAATGAAGAAGATTTTCATATGTCTCAAAGGAACAGAAGAGTTTGGATTATGGTATCCAAAAG
>ML786684.1:510093-523904 GCA_009831015.1 Picea engelmannii | reverse complement strand
ATAATTAAGATCAATTACAATTTCATATTAACTATCTAGACGAATCCCACTACAACAATCCCAACCATAAAAAGAATCCATGTCATTTCATGTAGGCACTCTAGCAAGTCAAAGTGTTGCTCCAAAGCTCATAAACCCTGTTTTATTTACAGAGTTGGAAGTGTATCTACATTTCCATTGGGAAAAAACCATCTTGATGATTTCCTTACATTAATAACAAACAATTAACACTTGCAACTTATCAAATATGCACACTTTACTCTTTACACTTTATCAACTTAGCTGCAAATAGTCTACCAGGGACAACCAGAACGATTGGAGATATCAAGAAGTTGTTGATAAATGAGTTCCAGAAGCCGAGTTCAGAGGATCAATACATGAACAAGATGATAGAGATTAGACAAAAACGCGGAGAATCTGTATGGGAGATTGACAAGAGATTCAAACAACTAAAGGGAAAGATAAAATAAGTCATGACATATATGCATCATAGGCACATGTTCGTCATTTCACTGTTACCACACTTGAAATATCCACTGCAACAAAAAAAGTTTCAAATGCAAACAGAGGCTCTCGATGCAGCCCTACAACTAGAAGAAAACCAATATCATAAGACAGATCTGTAACACACCCACTACGGGAATTAATAATTTTCGGCTTTTTCCTTCTTTTCCCTGAGGAACATAATCCTCGAATTCCTATGGGGCCTGATGTAGACCCTACCATCCCTTATCCTTACCCATGTGATCGTTGGCTATGACCAAAGGCCTTATCGGAGAGGTGCTTCCGTCTTTCACAATTCGGGAAATCGCGATGCATGTGTTCCCTTGCTCTCTTGTCTCTCGAAGTGCCGAAATCCAAAAGGAACCAATAGTTCGTCACATCTAACAATGCCTCGGATTTAAACCTGGCATTCCACCTTTTGGAGTTTCGCATACCAGGTTTTCGCGGTAGAAGAGGACGAGGGGTTCATACCCTTCAGTTTTTCGGGTGCTGAAACACCGAAAACCAAATCTACACGTGCTAAGCCATATTGGGATTTCACAAGCTGAGAATTCGGGACTAGCGTGTTCCAGGGACTTGCCTCTAGATATCCCAGGTGCCGAAATACCGAGACATCAAGACTTATCTGTGCTATTATTATTTTGGGGTTTCACAAGTTGGGGTTTCGCGATATGTGCAGACAAGAGGTCTCTCACTTAGGTTTCCCGGGAGCTAAAACTCCTAAGCCTTTATTCATCGCTAAGCTCATTTCGGGGTTTCGCAAGTCGGGACTTCACAACTGGCGAGTACAAGGGAAGTGACCCTTGGGTTTCCTAGGTGCCGAAACACCGAAACATCCAAACTCTAGACATGCTATGCCATTTTGGGGTTTCACAAGTCGGGATTTCGGGATTGGGGAGTACAAGAGACTTGGCTTTAGATATCCCAGGTACCGAAACACCATATCTCATCCGCGCTATGCTGATTTCAGGGTTTCGTGAGTCAGGATTTTGGGACTGGCGAGTACAAGGGATCTTACCCTTAGGTATCTCGGGTGTCGAAACACCGAAACATCAAGACTCTAATCACGCTACACTATTCCGGGGTTTCGCAAGTCGGGATTTCAGGACTGGCGAGTACAAGGGAATTTACCCTTAGGTATCTCGGGTGTCGAAACACCAAAACATCAAGACTCTCATCACGCTACACTATTCCGGGCTTTCGCAAGTCAGGATTTCGGGACTGGCGAGTACAAGAGACTTGCCTTTAGATATCCTGAGTGTCGAAACACCGAAACACCATATCTCATCCGCACTATTATCATTTTGAGGTTTCGCAAGTTGGGATTTCGGGACTAGCGAGTACAAGGGAACTTACCCTTAGGTATCCCGGGTGTCGAAACACCGAAACATCAAGACTCTAATCACGCTATGCTATTCCAGGGTTTCGCAAGTCGGGATTTCAGGACTGGCGAGTACAAGAGACTTGCCTTTAGATATCCCGAGTGCCGAAACACCGAAACACCATATCTCATCCACGCTATTATCATTTCGGGGTTTCACAAGTCGAGATTTCAGGACTGGCGAGTACAAGGGAACTTACCCTTAGGTATCCCAGGTGCTGAAACACCAAAACATCAAAATCTAAGGGAACCATTCTCTCCGATGCAAGGTTTCCAAACTTAGGCCATCCAATCCTTCAGCGGGTTCTTGGGAAATTATCACCAAGCTTGGTGACCTGACTGAAAGGCCTTCTTAAATTACCGAGCTATGAACTCTGTGACAGGGGTGAGTTAAAATCGTATGTTTTCTAAAATGGTAGTCCTTTTAGGGAACTCACTCAGGCTCTAGAATGTAATGGAACTTTCTGGAAGAAGGTGCCTTTAGGAAATCAAACTAGGGCATGGCGTGATTCAAGTACATGGGACACTCTCAAGGGGACTGGCTCATAATATGAATTTATTCATTCTATTCTTAAACTAATTATGGTCATATAAGTATAAGCATGCATTCATTATTTCTGATCAAAACACTAGGCAAAAACTTCTATACAAAAATCAATCATTTATGAGTATACAAACATGAGCATGCATCCATTATATTCAGTTCAATATACGAGATATAAACACTTATCAGAAAACACTAGGTGATTCAACCACTGAGAGGGGTGCTTATTTCCACCCAACTGTAGGCTCAGTGACTCCAATGGATTTACCACTAGCCACCCCCGAGCTAGACCACGATGCTTTGAGACTCGGTCTCTTACTTCCCGCTCGTCGAAAGTCCAGGACGAAGGTTACTCTCCTTCTCTTATGCTCATGACTCACTGTATTTTCCTGGAGTTCTTCTGGTTCTCCTCTTCCGTGATTACTGTCGTGCGTGTATGTGTGTGCTCCACTCTTCCCCCCCTTTCCACACTTCTTTCCTCCTACGAGGTTGTGTGTGGCACGAAATTTCCTGTCCGATGGTCAGGTTTGAGAGCTTCTACGGATGGGCGGTTTGCCCCATCCCCTCATTTACTCTTGAGGAGCCTCCCCACCTACCATCTGGGCGGCTAATTCATTTTAGGTTATGAGAGTGAGCTTTGGTTTTCTCGAGCACGTACAAACCAGTACGATTTTGGTTATGTGGAAGTTAACGCAGCCACTCCCGGCCCCTTCCACCACCTCTCATAAGCCATCGTGGTATCTTTTCATCACATCCCCCTCTTAGCAGTCATGCAACACATATCCATACATAATTTACATTCCTCGGACCTTTTATACAAAGGAATATACCCAAATATTCCAAGACCTTGTTGACCTTAGTGCCAATAGATCATAGAGATTCCTCCAATTCAAAATGTTTTTGTTGGTGTAAGTGAATAAAGACCTTGACTTTTTTCATGTCTTCCTTCTTCTTGATTCTTTATCAACAAATTATCCTACCAATAATCTTCCCAACACTATCATTTCATAATTATAATCCTTATAACTTCCTTGGTTTCTTCCATTTCCCTCTCACATCTCTTGAGCCCTATTGTAATTTGGAGTAGGTTGCAAGATGCACAACAACTATGAATGTAGTGGTAGTGTGACATTATATTATAGGATGTATGAATAAGGGAGATGAAGAGGATCCTTGGATCATCAATTTCCTTCAGCCTAAATAACAACAAGGCTCAACTCCTGACTAAAATGACAATCTCACTTCCAATAAGTAGAGCACACATGCATATAAATGGATCATATATCAAGCCTTTAGGATATCAAACAAAAACATGCTAATTGATATGGAGTGTGTAAGATTTGTTTCCCTTTCCCTTTCATCTCATATGCACTTCCACTTATAAGTAATTTGATTCCTCGAACTTTGGATGGTGATGCACTTCCACTTATAAGTAATTTGATTCCTCGAACTTTGGATGGTGATGTTCATCGGATTAGCTTGTAGATTATTCCCCTCTCTCCCTTATCTAAGGTGCCTTCATTCCTACAAGTGCTAATGTTGGCTTAAATATCCACCTTTTTGTTTTTTGATCAGCACACATGTTAAAACTCTATGCTCACAAAGTCTTTGACTATGTCCAAGGATCTTTGAACAACTTTGGCTAGTCTTGAGTTCATTGGAATAATATCGATCAAAAGGGCTTTAATAATGATGAAAGTGTCCCCCACTACCATTCTTAACATTATGCTTATTTCTTGTAACATATAAAGATCCTGATATATTGCAACCCTTTTACTTCATTGTTAGTGGGGATTCTCAAATTTTAAATGATTTTTACTTTATTTTGTCCTTCAAAATCATAAATTATCCCCTCACATGTCATCCCTAATTAAATTTAATGAAAAAATAAAATATAATTTTCATTATAAATATTTCAAATTTAATAACTAATTAATTTTTTTAAATCATTAATAAATCATTTGAAAGAGAAATAACAAAGTGTAAGGTAAATCATTAATAAATCATTTGAAAGAGAAATAACAAAGTGTAAGGTAAATATTAAGTGGTTATATATATATAGAAATTATGAATATTGTTAATTGAAATTTGATAAAATATTTTAAAAGGAAATATAAAAGTCAAAGAAATTGTTTTGTTTTGATAAACATTTTAAAGGGAATATAGAAGTAAAGGAGGTATTAATAAAGGGGTTGGCTGGTTATTTTACGAAATGGTTTTTTTGTGGAATTTGGCTATATAAATTTACACCAATCACTATTTTTGTTGTTCAGAATCTATTTCTGAATGCAAAAATGGATTCAGCATACTAAAAAACTCTCAAGATACTCGGATTTTACAAAAATAATCACTTAAATCTATAAATCCAACAATTTCTAGTCAAATTTAAGACAAATATCCTAAAAAAATCTTCAACCTAAAACATTAATAAATCATTTCAAAAAAGAATAACAAAGTGAATGAGTTATCGTCGATATTTTTTTCGTTGGTCTTCTGTCCAAGTGGCTATCAAATACACTGCATTGTATAGTTGTGCATCGAAACTCTTAGGAGTCGGTCCATTTCTTTTTGACCAGAGATGGGCTAGGCGCGGTTGATGGTCGGCCACTATGAGCTGGTTGTTGTCCACGTAGTTATTGATCCCCTACATTGTATGATTGTGCATCAAAAGCTCTTCGGAGTCGGTGCATTTCTTTTTGACGGGAGATGGGCCTGGCGTGGTTGATGGTCGGCCACTGCGAAAAGGTGCGTTCAGACTTAAGAAAAAATGAGGAATAAAGGCGTTTGATGTGTGTTTTTATCTACATTTCTCCACACAGTTCGGCATTAGAGTGTTTGCTTTTGCAATTTTCTTCATAATTTCTACGGTTTTAAGAATCTTCTCTTCTATGTTTTCGTTTTCTCTTAGGAGTCGGTGCATTTCTTTTTGACGCGAGATGGGCTTGGCGTGGTTGATGGTCGGCCACTGCGAAAAGGTGCGTTCAAACCTAAGAAAAAATGACGAATAAAGGCGTTTGATGTGTGTTTTTATCTACATATCTCCACACAGTTCGGCATTAGAGTGTTTGCTTTTGCAATTTTCTCCATAATTTCTACGGTTTTAAGAATCTTCTCTTCTACGTTTTCGTTTTCTCTTAGGAGTCGGTGCATTTCTTTTTGACGCGAGATGGGCTTGGCGTGGTTGATGGTCGGCCACTGCGAAAAGGTGCGTTCAAACCTAAGAAAAATTGAGGACTAAAGGCGTTTGATGTGTATTTCTATATACATATCTCCACACAGTTCGGCATCAATAATTTCTACGGTTTTAAGAATCTTCTCGTCTATGTTTTCGTTTTCTCTGTTTACGGCCTGTCACTTCAATTTTCCTTTAGCGCCGGATGTCCACCTGGTTGTTGATGCTCTGCATTGAAAGGTCCAGGAGTCGGCCCATTACTTTTTGAACCAGATGGTCGGCCACTACGAAAACACGGTTAAGACATAAGAAAAATCGAGGAATAAAGGGGTTTGAGGTGTATTGCTATATAAATATCCCTGTACAACATCGACATCAGCGTGTTTTCAATGATTGAATGCATTTTTTTTGGTAGAAAAATTAGCACAAAATTATATTAGATAATAATTTTAATTACATTATCAAGTATCCTTATCAATAATCACTGATCCATCCAGTCACACTTTGACTCATATAAAATTTATCAAATAAAAATTGTTTACAAAGATCTAAAACAATATCATTTTTAAATCTGAAATATCTTAATAAACATAGGTAACCTCATACTACTCTGTTAATATATAGAATATTAACTACGAAATATCAAGAAAAACTTTCAAAAAACAATCCAAAGGCAAACAAAAAACAAGAGAAAACTTGAAGTTAAAAGATATCAACATGGTGAGTTGGACCTGCAATCGCTCCATCCCAAGTGAAGTATGTTAATCTTCCTTTAGTCACCGAGAGAGCTTGCTTTGACAAATGATCTGCCTCCTCATTTGATTCCCTGAAAATGTGTTGAAAGCTAGTTCCTTTGAAAGTGATAACCATGTTCATAAGTCTTTGTTTCCACTCTTCAATATTGATGGCTTGAAGTTTTCCTTTATGATTTAGCCATTCAATAATTACTTTAGAGTCCCCTGGGACTTGAATATAATGGATGTCCAAGAGTTTTGCAATGGTGAGAGTAGACCAAGCTCCTAATAACTTTGTTTTAGTATTTGTTCGAGATCCACCATTGAAATGCCATCTATAAACCTGTGAATTGGAGCGTTTAATGGTTCCCCCTGCGCCACAAATTGACCCCCCATCAATGGATGCACCATCAAAATAAGCCAAAGAGTAATCACTAATCTGCAAGATTGGATTCTACCTTAACTTCTGAAATTTTAGAGTTGGTGTACTTTTGTTGAGCTCTCCTATCACTTTGAACACAACTGCCCAAGCCGAAGGTGATCTACCATCAAATATGATTTGTTGTGTTCTTTCCAGATGTACCAGCAAGTCAGAACTGACAATCTTTTTGATAAATGCTTATTCAGTGTCCATGAGTTCATACAATCCATAAGGGACACGCTAGCCCATTTGAATTTTATATTAAGTATGTATGCACATTTCGCCCAGACTGATTTAACAAAGGCGCATTCAATGAATAAGTGGGATTTTTCTTTCGCATTTTGTTTACAGAGAGTGCATAGACTCGGGCCTACCCAACCTTTCAGTTGTAAAATGTCCCAAGTTAATATCTTGTTCTATACAGCCAACCAAAAAAACAATATTACCTTCAATTGCATCTTCCATTTCCACAATTGAACTCGCCAGCCTTGAAAAATTGGATGCACTTGAGTAGATAGAATGGAATCGTAGACGTGTTGAACATTTAAGTCGCTTGTTGTGTCACCACCCATCCAAAGCAAAGCATCTTCTGAATTTGGATGGAGAGTGACCCCGACTTTGTTTAATTCTACAATATAGTTTTCCCAATCTTAAGAATGAAACCCTGACAACTCCAAGTCCACGTTGCTCTTCCATTTCTTGGCCAATGTAATCGGATCCCTAGCCACCGATACTTGTGCTAGGATAGTAACCTGCTTTTGATTTATAAGTGTGATTGTCTCTAAATGGAGAAATGAATTATCGCCAATACCTAGAATCAGGTGTCTCCCAATAGTTATAAGATGACATGCGCCAGGACGCTAGCTAAGCCAAGGAAGGATATTGGGAATAGTGCAGGTAAGACTAGACCAGATCCTTGAGGTTGATTTGAAGAAATGAGACTACTTTCTAAGCCAATTGATTAAAGTAGCATTCTGCGGGTATTTATCCATTCAAACCTGATGTCAAATACTTTCATGATTTAGGACCCTCCAGAGAGTATTTGTATTCAAAGTTGTATTAAAATGATAAAGATTTCTAAATCCCCAGCCTCCATTCTTTTTTGGTCTGAATAATGTCTCCCATCTACATAAATGGTAGTGCTAAAACTCAGAATGACCATTCCATAAAAAATGGAACATCATTTTTCTAATATTTTTTATAACTTCCTGTGGCGAGGCTTTCATTGACATTCAGTAGACAGGTTGGCCTTCCAGCACTGATTTGACCAAAATATATCTTCCTCCCAGCAATAGCCACCGGTTACACCATAATCCAATTTTATTTGTTAATTTGGACACTATTCAATCCCAATCTGATGCTCGATGTGACCCTGTCTTTAGAAAGTAACCCAGATATTTGAATCTGATAGAAAGAGCACAAAATTTATAAGGAAGAAAAGATTTGAAAGGGATCAATTCATCCTCCGTGAGGCCTTCATAATGTATGGTAGTCTTTGTATGATTAACTGTGAGACCCGATGCTTTACAGAATAGACTTATAATTTTGATTATTTTCTTCCATCCGATTAAAATTGCATTTGACATTATGATAACGTCGTCCACAAACAAGAGATGTAAGATTTTTACCAGTCTCGACACTTTTATACCTGATATGGTTCCTACCTCCAAGCTATTTTTCAATAACAAGTTGAGGCCTTCCATCACTAAAATGAAAAGCAAGGGAGAGAGAGGGCATCCTTTCCTAACTCCCCTGCCACTTCTAAAAAAGTTTGTTTCCTCCCCATTAATTAACATTGCATAGGAAGATGAAGTGACACATGACATTATCCAATTTGTCATTTGAATCCCCACACGAATTTTTAGAAGGATCATTCTTAAATGGTCCCAGTCAATACAATCATAGGCTTTCCTTAAATCCAGTTTTAAAACAAGGGCTTTCAAACTTTTCCTTTTTATGTTGTGTAGACTCTCATGAGCGGTGCCTATGGCATATTGAATATGTTTGCCTTGTAAAAACCCCCTCTATTCAAAGGATATAGATCTCGATAGGAAGGGTTTTAAATGGTTAATGATAATTTTTGAAATTACCTTGTAACACAGATTGCAAAGTGAGATAGGTCAGAACTCATCAAAGGAGGTTGGGTTATTTTACATTGGGATTAAAGTTAGGAAAGTAGAATTTAGTCCTCATGCGATAGCACCTAGCCTTCTTGTTTCCTCCACCATAGCAAGGAGATATTTCTCAACTAGGTCAAAGAAGAAAATAAAAAAATTGCAGTCCATCCGTCTGGTCTCGGAATTTTTTCTTTCTTAAAGTGAAACAAAACTTCTTTCAACTCATCCAATGTGATAGGTGTGAACAAAGAACTAGACTCTTTAGCATTAATCATCTGTAGGAATAAATCAATAAGCTTGCATCGATCGGCTGTAATCGGGTTTGTCGGAGATTTGTAGAAGTCCTTGAAATATTTGACATCTGCTTCCTTTATATTATCCTGCTCAGTTATAATGTCACCATTCCCACTTTGAATTTCCCATATATATTTCTTGATTCTGTTATAGCTAGCAAACTTATGAAAGCATTTGGTATTATTGTCCCCGCTGGTCATCCAAAGAGCCTTGCTATGTAATCGCCATTGTTCTTCCTCAGCTTTTAATATGCCATTCCTTTCCAATTCTAAATGCCGAAGAGCTATAACAGCTGCCTGATCACTTGGATCACCTCCTAGGATTTTAATTGTTTCCTTAATGTCTGATTCTAGCGATACTAGTTTATCTTTTTTCCGGATCGGATTCTCTTTATGCCAAATTTTTGTTTGTTTTTTCAGTTCTTGTAATTTTCGGATGATTCTAATCTTCCTACCTCCTTCACTAAGGAAAATCGGGTCATTCCAAACCTTAATGACTATATCCACAAACTCCTTCTCAATGATCCACTGAGCATTAAATTTGTAAGGGTAGATTTTATATGCAGGACATAATTCCATCTGTAGTAGAATTGGTGCATGATCAAAAATATAAGGAAACTCTACCCATGACCTGTAAAGTCCAATATCAATTAAAAGGTCTTCGGCAACCAAAAAACTATCTAATCTTCGAGCTACCGCTCCCTGCCCAATGCGACCGTTTCTCCAGGTCGGGGCCACTTTGGTCGGCTTGATGTCAATCAATTTCTTTGTATAAAGGAGTTCTTTATAATAATCCTCTGATATTCCAGTCTCAGGAGATACACCCCATGCTTCATCTGAAGAGAGAATGATGTTTAAATCCTCCACTACGATCAGGTGTTTGATAGATAAAATACCACTTTCTTCCAGTGTATTCCAAAAGTGTTTTCGATCCTTGCATGGTCCATATATATTTAACAACGCTATCTCCCGATTTTTAATTAAACTCTTTCATGTTAACAAGATACCACCCAGAGTGAGAAATAGAACCAATGTAAATAATTTTGGGTCCCAAGCAACTAACAGACCCCCGGAAGTACCCAAAGAACTTACAGAACTCGATACCCAAGAAAGAAAAAATAGATGAACAAAATCCCTGGCTTTATGCTCGTTTACCAAAGTTTCTTGAAGGAAAATGATATCAGGATGGGTGTGTTCCAATAGTCAACGGACTAAGGCAACTTTGAGGGTTCCTCCTACACCTCTTACATTTAGGGAGAGTAATAACATCACTTTTCCCTCTCCAGGGCTTTCATCGCTCTAAGAGGCCCACTGTCAGTGGTAGAAGGAACTGACTCAACTATCTGTAGTGTTTTTTGTGAAAAAAAATTTCGACTACTTTGAGTTTTTAGAGGAGAGAGTTCTATACCTAGTCCCCTAGACCAAGCGTAGTCTTTCCCCTCCCTTGTTCAAAGAGACTTTAACGAGTTTTCCTCTGGTAGTGTAGAGGTATCATGGAGAGCCTTCCCTCGATAAATAGGAAATTTAATAGTACCCTTATTATCCTTAATGAAAGGGAGCAGAGAATCAAGTATTGTGTTGAGAGAGGAATCATCCTCCTCGGGTTCTCTATAACCAGGCTCCACAACGGTGTTCATCAATAAAGGAGGGGACTGGTAAGGGGTCTTACCCAGACCCGAATCGCTAGCCATTTATGTCTAAAAACTCTGAGAAATCATTGTGGGAGTACTGGAAGGTATGACAGGGTACTCAGTAGGTGGGTAGATGGAACCCAATTTTGGAGGTGATAAACCAGAAAGTGTAACCGAGGTCCCCTTAGCACCAGCGTTAATGTCTACATCCCCTTCCGAAACATCCTTTTCTAGAGAAGTAGATGACAATAACCACCCCAAGTTTTCATGGCATCCCTTTCTCAGAGAGATAAGGAAGAGAAAAAAATAAGGGCAATATAGCTTCAACTTACCCGAGAGTGTAGATGCTTCTTCCAATGGAGGTCCACTCTCAGCCGTATAATGAATGAGAGCATCCCCAAGTGAGTCCACTTCAGTCATATAATCTGGTGGGTCTTCATGAAGGATTGAATCATCAGACTTCTCATATGCAACCTTACCAGTGCAGTCGCACCGAAGGTGTCTGGTACACTGACACCAGCTACATCTGAATGGTATACCTTGATAGTCTAATATTTTATTTATATGATGGCCCCTCCAATCAATATCCAACAGCTCAGAAGCCCATTATGTATATCAAATTCCACTATAATCCAACTGAATTTCCTAGCTGAGTTTACCAAGTTCGACTCATCCAGTATGATAAATATACCCAAAGCATCACCTATTGCCTTCAATGCTCCCTTATTCCAGAAATGTATAGGTAGGCTCAACAATAATACCCACAAATGCCTTAGTTGAAAATTCTCAGTCTGTGGGTCAAAATCCACCCTCCACCTCTTCAACATTAAACTGTTGCCGCCCAAAACCCAAAAGTTGTTCAACAACAAAAATGCATCCTCCGGGGTTTTGCAAATGAAGCCCATCCATCCCTTTGTGAGGTAGAGGATCTCAGGTACATACACTAGGATAGGTTTCCAATTTTTCACAATCCACTCAGCAATCGAACTAGAGGCCAAATAGGAATAAGACAATATCCCTACCAAACCACACAATGTCAGTTTACATGTCTCTTCGAGACCCACATCCGCCCCCAACACCATCCTCCAGACTCTCTTATTAGCCTTCCACACCTTCTTTCGAACTCCAGTCTGGTTTGAAAAATTATGAGTATATCTATGTCTGTCAACAGAAGAAACTTCGTTATCCCCCGGACTATGAAGGACAAACTCCCCTGGTCCGCACAAAGGAATAAAAGTGTTTGTATCAACAGGTGAACTGGCCAAAAATATTTGTTTTGGTGTATTCGAAAGTATTGGGGGATGACAAGGTGAAGTTGTCAAGGACTGAGTACTACGGATTGGACAGTGGGTTGGCAGAGTATATGTGTGAAAGTGGGTGCCAATGTTTACACCCAATGAATCTGTCACCTTGAAAAGACCTCCTTTGTGCCACTCTGCCTCATCCTCAAGATTCATTAGTTTCGTGATGTCTTTAGTTATGTCACCATTAGTAACCGAAACCATGGCACTAGCACCTGTTAAGCACTAGATTGAGGATATAATGAAAGAAAGAAATAAGGTTAAAGAAGCCAGTCCCTGAGGTTTGGTGAAATCAATCGCACAAAAACACAAGTAATGACATTTATGTCTCTCCGAGAAAGGTTGATTAGATAAACAGACACTAAGAAGGAAGGTAACCACCAAAGTAGAGATGGTTCAGTTACCAAAAAAAGTAAAATAATAAACTGGGACCGGGGCTCAGAGGACCTGAGTAATTGTTAGAAGCCTACCATACAAACTAATGACACGAAAGGAAAGGGAAAGATAAAAAAACTAATAGCTTGAAGATCGCCCAAACTAGACCTTTAAAAACACACCTCAAACCAAGACAGGAAGAGACCCTTTGATGTTGTCTATAGCTTATTTGTCCTCCTGGTTGTCGAAGATCCGCCATTTATGGAACTCAAGTTCCTGCCCTGGTGCATTTCAAATGTTTTTCACATTTTTCTTTGTTTTTCATAACACAGTAAAAAACTTCACATTTTTCTTGTTTTTCATAACACAATAAGACATTTCATTTTGAATGCATTCCTATATATACAATATATGATCATGCATATATCAAGCTACAATATACAATGTCTATCCTTCCATCAAAAATTCAGTGTGGAAAAAAAATATTAATTAATGGATGGAGGGAAAATTTATGGTCCTGGAACATAGCACAAAAGATCAAGTTGTTTACCTGGTTAATTATAGAAAACAAAATACACACTTGGGATAATCTTCAAAGGAAAGGTTGGGTTGGTCCTAACATATGTCAACTATGCTATATCGATTAAGAGATAATGTCACATATCTTTATTAAGTGCCCCTTCACAGGTCTAGTATGGGACACAATTATTCTTGATCAAAATATAAACATTGTTTGGGATGGGACTTCAATAACTGCTTGCTATGATTATTGGACAACCATGGAACACAACTTAAAATATCTCCCTTCTCTGGTATCTTGGTTTGTATGGATGGATAGGAACAAAAAAATCTTTGAAAATGGCCCCCCTTCTACAAGTATTGTTGCATATAAAACACTTGGTATGCTCAAAAACTGGAAAGTTATACACCCAAGTAAAGTGGTAAAACAGATAAAAAATAGAACACATATCACAGAGGATACACCTACGGGGTGGTTTGATGGAGAAACGTAGCACAATGACACACTGAGTAGAGCAGGAGGCTTGGTCAGAGTCACAAAGAATTCACAATATAGATGGACCTTCAACTGTGGTCCGGGTACCAACACCAGGACATAATTATTGGGCACCTGGGCAACACTACACTTGGCATCCAGATTAAACATTTAATTCCTTCAAATTCTTGGGGATTCCATAATTATCATAGAATGGTTGAACAACAAGGGTAAGCTACAAGCCATCTCACTTATGGCCTGGAAGGAAAAAAGCAGACTACTACAACCCACATTTAGGAAGCTCAGTTTTAATCATATTTATCGTGAACAGAACAAGGAAGTAG
>ML786684.1:467862-497648 GCA_009831015.1 Picea engelmannii | reverse complement strand
TATTTCCTTGAAAAATATGAGATAAAGGTTGTCGATAGTTTGTGCGCAACTTTCAAGGTTATGAAAAATGTGAATGTTGCAATATTTGAGGATAATAGATAGAGAGTTTGTGACTACAAAAAAAACAAATGCATTCAAGGAATAATAGTGGTACTTGAAGAGAAATATGTGACAACTCGAGGTAGAAGTGGGTGGTTAACAATGAGGGTTTTGTTACAAGTATATTGAGAGGTGGTGTTGTATTTTTTTTCTAAACATGGAGGAATTGTTCTATATGAACAAATGATATTGTGATGAAGTGTCATTTACATAGAAAATATAGAATAAATTTAGTGGTTGAACATGCATAGTTAATCCAAAGAAGAGGAATCCATTAGCAGAGATGACAACAAAGAGATTGCAACAAAAAAAGTGGTTCAGTACTAGTGTATCAAGTGTTGATGATGGTGCAAGAAATCATGGAGGCATGGCTGCAATTGTCTTATGATATCCTGGGTTCCTGAGATATGGCACATTGTGCATTTCCTTCAAGAATTCATTTTTCAGCACACTGGAATTCAACACATATACCTTGTCTTTGTACATGAGAATTCCATCTTCTTTTAGCTCATAAAAAATAAATTTCTGCTAAAACTTACCTTGTTGTAATGTTCCTTTTATTTTCAAATATTGCTCATCTAAATTTGTTGTTTTCATGATTTTATCTTTCATATCATTACTGTACAAGCTAAAATATTTGATCAAAATTAGTGAATAAGAATTGATGAGCATTCAGAGGATCTCAAGGCTGCAATTACTAGATGTTTTGTCATCTCTAGAGACATACTTGTTGATGAGTGGATCTTAGGGATACCATTACCGTGTGTACTACTTGTCCAGAGACCAATGGGATAAGAAGTTTTCCAAACTAGAGATTGACCATATTCTCCTATTAGTCCATCAATGGAGAGTTGTCAATGATAGAATTTGAAATTTTCTAGCCTAGTGTGTTTCTATCAATAGTTCGAATACTAGTGTTCCTGGTTGTTGTGCGAGAAATATTAAATGGTTGTGCATAATTAAGATCAATTACAATTTCATATTAACTATCTAAACGAATCCCACTACAACAATCCCAACCATAAAAAGAATCCATGTTGTTTCGTGTAGGCACTCTAGCAAGTCGAAGTGTTGCTCCAAAGCTCATAAACCCTGTTTTATTTACAGAGTTGGAAGTGTATTTGCATTTCCATTGGGAAAAAACCATCTTGATGATTTCCTTACATTGATAACAAACAATTAACACTTGCAACTTATCAACTACGCACACTTTACTCTTTCATTCATTGCTATGGGGAAAATATTCAGTTTATTATGGTACACAACTTTTAGAAAGAAGACCAAGAAGTTGGTGGTTCTTTAGAGAATGAGAAACAACATTTCAGAGCTTGAAGATCATAAAGATTGACAGATTCGAAAGCAGCAAATAGACATTCACAAGAATCAAGATAACCTGCAAATGGTTCTTTTGTAAGTTTTATTGTTCTTTCGGAAACTAAGATTGGATTAAGTCATTGTAAACATGTGCATTTTCGGTAGAAGCTAACACCCTCCATTTGTTGCTTTCGTTTTTGAGTTTGATTGTAAAGTGTAAATTCAGGGTGGAGTTGTAAGGAACCTTGTGAGTTGTGTCTTTAATATGGTTTGAGTTGAGGAACTATTAGAGTTACTAAACACTCTAGTCCTATGTTGGATGCAGGTCGAATCAGAAAGAAAGGCTATTTTTGGAGGGGAAGCATGCATGAGGAAAAAGACAGCTGGAAGGAAAAACAACAAGCGTGCATGCATGGAATACCTAACGACGCTAGGGTTAGGGTTTTTATAATGCATTGTAATGGCTGGTGAGCCAAAGATATAAATAAGTAGTACTTAGGAGAGAGAGGGGGAAACCGAGAGAGATAGAGGGACACAAGGAGAGAGAATTGTAAGAACTATACGAATCATTTAGCTGGTGAGTTAAGGAACGAGTGAGAAAATCGATCTTGAGGGTTAGATCACAGGTTGAGGATCCTGGTGCAGTCTACTCAGCCTCACAGGGATCGAGGAGCTTGTGGGAGAGAGGATGAACTAAGACTGTAACCACGTGTGGCGTGATATCTTTCTAAACTATAATAAATGATCGAGAACCAAATCTTTGTGGATATATCCCAGAAGGGGATGAACCATGGTAACACTGTTTTATGTGACTGTATGAATGTGTCTTTGTGTCTAATTAGTTTATGAATGTTGAATACATGAAGTAACTAAGTAGATCTAGTATTTTACATGCATGCATAGAATAAATGTTATAACTAGATGCTAAATGGAATGAATAAAGGTTGTGGCGCACAAACACAAATCTCGCTCAATCCTAGGATGAAAACACCTGAGTATTGCAACCACCCATAGAACTATCTCAGGTGAGATTGTGTAGTGCACTCTGTGTACTGATTTTCCTTCTGGTTTTCCAGAGGGGTCGATAGTCTTTAAGGGATTTTGTTGGGAAGCTTATTAGTTCTGAACCAGGGTCAAACTGTAAGGGTCAATGAGAACAAAATATCCCATAAGGAATCTTCAATACCAGTAGAAGCAAACTAGATAGATAAAAGGCAAGCCAACAAATGGTTATGTTTCCGGCTGATTGGAAGGAAATGGGATTGAGCATATGAGATCTGTTGAAGAAGCGTCAAAAGAATACAGGATCAGACGACAAGAAGGTGAAAGAATGTGAATCTAAAAGGGGATGTTGAGACCTTGGAATCCCACAAAGGAAGATATAGAGAGCTGGTTGAAGACAAAGTAGTTATATTTGTGCAGAAAGATAATAGAAACCCGAATCTAACACTGCGTAAATATCTGGACAAGTACGTATTCACCAACTTGCATGAAGTATTTTTCTGTGATTTCCCACACATATTGCAGGAGTGGATCAAAAGATTGAAATACAGCCATCCGACGAATCGGATCAGAAAGCTAGAGTGGAATCCTGAAGAGATCACGCAGTTACAACGAGTTGATAATAAGTTTACGCATGCAGTAGATTTCTGGCTAGACAACATTGTTGTCGGATTTATCATAGAGTTTGCAGTACATACAACAAAGTTGTACAGTGAAACTAAACAAGAATTCTTGAAGGGACCTAGAGGTAGGCACATCATATCATTATATGCTTCCATTAAGATATTTCTATATAACAAAGGTGTAATGACAATGGAGTCAGACAACTAAACTTCCCTGCGTGCATGGGGGAAGGGGGGAAGCACTGACAGGAAAGGGAGAAATGGAAGGAGAAGGTGATAAAGGAAAGAAGGAGGAGGCCTTGGACCCAATTATGATGGACGACGAATAGATCAAGAAGATCATGGCGACAACTGGAAAGACGCGCAGTGGAGTACCCTACCAATATAAGGTGAACACCAAGAAGAGAGTTGTAGCCGTAGTCGCGAGGGACGGCTTGGAAAGTGATGAGGAGGAGGTAGAGGATCTTTTGGTTATGGAGCAAATTGAGGAAATCCTATGCACGACATATGAGAGGAAGATGAGAGGTCCAAGAGTAGAATTAGAAGGCATCACCCCTATCCATATCAGTGTCAGTGTGGAACCCATAAACCCATGTGCGACTAATACACCAAGAAGAACACCACCATTTAGACAACTGAATTTCAGGAGAAGGAAGACACCAGGAAGTACATCTACACAAGGAACAACAACTGGGGGAGCCAATTCAGGAAGCAATAGTCAAGTATCTACACCACGCCAAGGTAGTAGTATAGTATTTAAGATGGAAGGACATGATCCAACCATCAGGTTACCAGAATTCAAAGGAGAAGCATCGGAGGACCTGGAGAAGCACCTGTTTATCTGTGAAAATATTTGGGAATCAAAACAGATCACGGACGAGGAAACTAAACTTGCACATTTAGCTATCACGCTAAGATATCACGCACTAGATTGGTATATGATTTTAGCTGCAAACAGTCTATCAGAGACAACCAGAACAATTGGAGATATCAAGAAGTTGTTGATAAATGAGTTCCAGAAGCCGAGTTCAAAGGATCAATACATGAACAAAATGATAGAGATTAGACAGAAATGTGGAGAATCTGTATGGGAGATTGACCAGAGATTCAAATGACTAAAGGGAAAGATAAAATGCGTCATGACAGATATGCATCATACGCACCTATTCGTCATTTCACTGTTACCACACTTGAAATATCCACTGCAACAAAAAAAGTTTCAGACGCAGACAAAGGCTCTCCAAGCAGCCTTGCAACTGGAAGAAAACCAATATCATAAGACAGATCTATAACACACCCACTATGGGAATTAATAATTTTCATATTTTTCCTTCTTTTCCCTGAGGAACAGAATCCCCGAATTCCTATGGGGCCTAATGCAGACCCTACCATCCCTTATCCTTACCCATGTGACCATTGGCTATGACCACAGCCTTACCAAAGAGGTGCTTCTGGCTTTCACGATTCGGGAAATCGCGATGCATGTGTTCCCCTGCTCTCTTGTCTCTCGAAGTGCCGAAATCCAAAAGGAACCAATAGTTCATCACATCTAACAATGCCTCTGATTAAAACCTGGCATTCCACCTTTCGGAGTTTCACGTACCAGGTTTTCACGGTAGAAGAGGACGAGGGGTTCATACCCTTCGGTTTTCCGGGTGACGAAACATCGAAAACCAAATCCACACGCGCTAATCCATATCAATATTTCACAAGCCAGGAATTTGGGATTGGCGTGTACCAGGGACTTGCCTCTAGATATCCCGGGTGCCGAAATACCGAGACATCAAGACTTATCCGCGCTATTATTATTTCGGGGTTTCACGATATGCGCAGATAGGAGGTCTCACACTTAGGTTTCCCGGGAGCCGAAACTCCTAAGCCTATATTCATCGCTAAGCTCATTTCGGGTTTTCGCAAGTCGGGACTTTGCAATTGGTGAGTACAAGGGAACTGACCCTTGGGTTTCCCGGGTGCCAAAACACCGAAACATCCAAACTCTAGACATGCTATGCCATTTCTGGGTTTCATAAGTCGGGATTTCGGGATTGGCGAGTACAAGAGACTTGCCTTTAGATATCCCGGGTGCCGAAACACCGAAACACCATATCTCATCTACGCTATGTTGATTTTGGGGTTTCGCGAGTCAGGATTTTGGGATTGGCGAGTACAACGAATCTTACCCTTAGGTATCCCAGGTGTCGAAACACCGAAACATCAAGACTCTAATCACGCTACACTATTACGGGGTTTCACAAGTTGGGATTTCGAGACTGGTGAGTACAAGGGAACTTACCCTTAGGTATCCCGGGTGTCGAAACACCGAAACATCAAGACTCTAATCATGCTACACTATTCCAGGGTTTTGCAAGTCAGGATTTTGGGACTAGTGAGTACAAGAGACTTGCCTTTAGATATCCCGGGTGCCGAAACACCGAAACACCATATCTCATCCGCGCTATTATCATTTCAAGGTTTCGCAAGTCGGGATTTCGGTACTGGTGAGTGCAAGGGAACTTACCCTTAGGTATCCCAGGTGATGAAACACCAAAACATCAAGGCTCTAATCACGCTACACTATTACGGGGTTTCGCAAGTCGGGATTTCGGGACTAGCGAGTACAAGAGACTTGCCTTTAGATATCCTGGGTGTCGAAACACTAAAACACCATATCTCATCCACGCTATTATCATTTCGAGGTTTCGCAAGTCGGGATTTTGGGACTGGCGAGTACAAGGGAACTTACCCTTAGGTATCGCGGGTGTCGAAACACCGAAACATCAAAATCTGAGGGAACCATTCTCTCTGATGCAAGGTTTCCAAACGTAGGCCATCCAATCCTTCAGCGGGTTCTTGAGAAATTATCACCAAGATTGGTAACTTGACTGAAAGGCCTTCTTAAATTATCGAGCTATGAACTCTGTGACAGGGGTGAGGTAAACTCGTATGTTTTCTAAAACGGTAGTCCTTTCAGGGAACTCACTCAGGCTCTAGAATGTAATGGAACTTTTCGGAAGAAGGTGCCTTTGGGAAATCAAACCAGGGCATAGCATGAGTCAAGTACATGGGACACTCTCAAGGGGACTGGCTCATAATATGAACTTATTCATTCTATACTTAAACCAATTATGGTCATATAAGTATAAGCATGCATCCATTATTTCTGATCAAAACACTTCTATACAGAAATCAATCATTTATGAGTATACAAACATGAGCATGTGTCCATTATATTCAGTTCAAGATACGAGATATAAACACTTATCAGAAAACACTAGGTGATGCAACTGCTAAGAGGGGTGCTCATTTCCACCCAACTGTAGGCTCAACGACTCCAAATGGATTTACCACTAGCCACCCCCGAGCTAGACCACGATGCTTTGAGACTCAGTCTCTTACTTCCCACTCGTCGAAAGTCCAGGATGAAGGTTACTCTCCTTCTCCTCTGCTCATGACTCAATGTATTTTCTCGGAGTTCTTCTGGTTCTCCTCTTCCATGATTCCTGTCACACGTGTATGTGTGTGCCCCACTCTTCCCCCCCCCTACCACACTTCTTTCCTCCTATGAGGTTGCATGTGGCACAAAATTCCCTGTCTGATGGTCAGGTCTAAGAGCTTCTACGGATGGGCGGTTCCCCCCATCCCCTCATTTACTCTTGAGGAGCCTCCCCACCTACCATCCGGGTGGGTAATTCATTTCGGGGTCTGAGAGTGAGCTTTGGTTTTCCCAAGCACGTACAAACCAGTACGGTTTTGGTTCAGTGGAAGTTAACGCAGCCACTCCCGGCCCCTTCCACCACCTCTCATCAGCCATCGTGGTATATTTTTAGCACATCCCCCTCTTAGAAGTCATGCAACACATATTCATACATCATTTACATTCCTTGGACCTTTTATACAAAGGTCCGTTAAATCAAACATTCACAATCTTTGATTTTTCCATAGTTCTTGGCTAGTATAGTTATTTTTACAAACTGGGGGAAACAGGGTGTTACAATTCCCTCCCCCTTAAAGGAACATCATCCTCGATGTTTTATCTATCAATATGACATGTATGTATAGGGGTAAACAAAATTGGATATGCTTGTTTCATGGCATCTTCCATTTCCCATGTAGACTCATCTGGGCCAAAATGTTTCCACTGCACCTTGACCTGTGCAATGGTTCGGTTCCTGAGCCGGGTTTCCTTTCTGTCCAGTATGCATTGAGGTTCTGTAGAAATTCTCCCTCTGGTTCCACCTAGATCATAGACCAGTCAATTATATGATTAGAATCATGTACATATTTCTTCAATAATGAAACATGGAAAACATTATGTGCCTTTACTGTGGGAGGAAGTGATAGCCTATAGGCTATAGGTCTCACTCTATATAGAACCTCAAAGGGTCCACAATATCGAGATGCCAACTTGGCACAAGCTCCCATCTTCAGGGAACTCTTCCTGGGCCTAACTCTGAAATATACGTGGTCTCCCACCTGGAACTCTCTTGGAGTTCTCCTTCTGTCGACGTAGCTTTTCTGTTGGTTTTGAGCGACCTTTAGATTTTGTTTTATCTAAGTCACTTGTTGTTCCATTTCTTTCAACATGTTGGTTTTAATAATAACTCTTTTTATGGGATTACTCCAACTGACTGGAGTGTTTCACGGCCTACCATAGAGGACTTCGAAAGGACTCATCTTCAGGGATTCTTGGTAGTCGTTGTTGTAGGCAAATTCCACTAGTGGCAGGTAGTCTTCCCACCTTTTGGGTTGATGCATTACATGCATTCTTAGCATGTCTTCTAATATTTGGTTCACTCTTTCCATCTGTCCATTGGTTTTAGGATGACAGGTTGTGCTAAATAGTAACTTGGTCTCCAAACCAACCATCAGTGATTTCCAAAAGTTGGAAGTAAATTTCGTTTCTCTGTCAGACACGATCTCTTTCGGCATACCATGCAGTCTAAATATCTCCTTCATGAATACGTTGGCGATGTCTATTGCCTTACAAGTCGACTTGACGGGGATAAAATGAGCGGACTTTCTCAATTTATCCACCACTACCATGATGGCATCATTCTGTTTGGTCGAGGTTGGTAATCCTGTGATGAAATCCATGGAGATGGTTTCCCATTTCCATTCCGGGATTGGTAGAGGTTGTAATAATCCTGCTGGGTGTCGGTGTTCTGCTTTGACCTGTTGGCACTCTATGCATTTGGCTAAGTACTCGGCTATGTCCTTCTTCAACCCAGGCCAGTAGAATTGTTTCCTGGTGGTCGTGATCATCTTCTGGTATCCTGGATGACCAGTATAGGGTCTTTTGTGCAGTTCATCCATTATGAACCTCTTCAAGTCATCACAATCTGGGATATACATTTTGTTTCTGTAAGTGAGCAGACCTCCTTCCATCATCTGGTAGCCTCTATACTTATCCCTGTGGGTTCTTGCTGCAGGTATGAGGTCACGGTCTGGAAGAATGTGTCTGTCTCTTGTGCATTGCTGAATCTTTCCTTGGCATTCATCTCACAGGTGCTTACCGCTGTCAAGTGAGTTGTTTTCATGCTTCTGCTAAGGGCATCGACCACCCTATTTTTCTTTCCCTTAATATGTTTGATTTCAAAATCAAACTCGCTGAGGAGGGCCATCCACCTAGCTTGTCTGGCATTGAGCTTTGGTTGGTCAAATAGATATTGTAACCCACAGTGGTCTGCCATAAGTACAAATTTTCTCCCCAGGAGGTAATGCCTCCACATTTTTAAGGCATGTACTATGGCGGCCAGCTCTAGAACATGGGTCACATAGTTGATTTTGTGCCCATTCAATTTTCGGGATTTGTAGCAGACCACACTTCCTCCTTTCATAAGGACTCCTTCGATCCCTTCCTTGCAGGCATCAGTGCACAAGAGGAAGTCAACTTCGGGGTCGACGATATTCAACACGAATGTGTGTGTCAGTAGATGTTTCAAGGTTTGAAATCTTTCTTCACATTTTTGTGTCCATGTGAAGTTTGTCCCTTTTTTCTGGAGGGCAGTGATTGGACACCCAATCTTGGAGAATCCTTTTATAAATCTCCTATAGGATCCTGCCAAGCCCATAAAGGATATGATATCTGAAACATCCTTTGAGGTAGTCCATTCCATGATAGACCTAATCTTATCAGGGTCTACTGCTACCCCTTCTTCAGATAGGACATGTCCCAAGCAATGTATTTTCTTCTGGAAAAAGTCACACTTTCTAAATTTGGCATAGATTTGATGTTCTATTAGCACTTGAAGCACAAGCCTAAGGTGTTCCTCATGTTCCTCTCTATTCTTGGAGTAAATTAATACATCGTCAATAAAAACCAGCACAAATTTTTCTAGGAATTTGTTGAGAACATTGTTCATCAAGCACATAAAAGTGGCAAGGGCATTGGTTAACCCAAATGGCACTACCACAAACTCATAGTGACCATATCTCATCCTGAAGGTAGTTTTTTGGATGTCTTCACCCTTGATTCAAACTTGATGATATCTCGATCTCAAGTCAATCTTCGAGAAGATAGAGGCACCTCCCAATTGATCGAACAAGTCATCGATCCTGGGTAAGGGGTACTTGTTCTTTATAGTTACCTTATTGAGTTGTCTATAATCTATGCACAGTCGGAGGGTACCGTCTTTCTTTTTCACAAACAGGATTGGTGCTCCCCATGGAGACATGTTGGGCCGGATATAGCCTCTATCCATCATTTCTTTCAGTTGTAATTTAAGCTCAACTAGCTTAGGTGTGCTCATCCTGTAGGGTGTCCTAGACACTGGCACCGCTCCTGGTGCAAGTTCTATTGAGAAGTCGATGTCCCTTCTTAGAGGTAGACTCGGTACCTCTTCAGGAAATACATCTCTGTATTCTCTCAGTGTGGGGTGGTCTTTGAGGCTTGGTTTGTGACCTTCAATTGGTTTCAACACCTATATTGCATATAGTGGACATCCTTTTCTGCAATAATTTCTCATTTGAAGAGATGATATTTGTCTCACCGAGATAGGTTTTTGGATCCCTTGAAGGGTTATTCTCCTTCCTTCTTTACTTATGCATTCCAAGGTTTTATGGTAATAGACCAGTTTGGCTTTATGGGTGGCTAGCCAGTCCATACCAATCAACAGATCATACGATCCCAGGGGTAATATGTTAAGGGTTTCTTGGGTGGGGAATTCACCCATAATGAATTGGCAGGCTGGTATGACCTCCGCTACCCTTCTTTTAGTGCCAGTGGATAAATGTACCAACCATTGCTCGACATTTTTATGTGGCTGTAGTTTACATTTATCAATAGCCTTAGGGGCTATATAACTCAAATTTGAACTAGGGTCAATCAGAATAGACACTAGATGGTTGGTGATCATACCTTCGATTTCCACCACTGAAGCTTTGTGGTCAGCTTGGTTATTATCCAAGGCTGCATAAATTTGCGGCACACTCCTGGCCACGCATTGACAGTGGTAGCTTCTTGAACATTGTAAATTGTTCAGTTGTTCTGTTGTCGGTTCGGGAAGTACCTCAGTAGATGTTCTTCTCCACAACCCCAGCATTTCAAAGGTTCTCTCTTTGGGTTATCAGTCTTTACTGGGGCAGATCCAGAAAGTTTATTTCTGCCCAAAGAGGAAAAGTTCTGTTGGTGTACACTTCAGGCTGGGAAGCTCATCCTTGAGATCTTTTTATAGTTCTTAAACCTTGGGAACTTAAACCCCTTTTTCTAAAATTTCAAATTATTTTTCTGCTTCTAGCCTTCATGGGGTTCTGTCCGACGCCCAAGTTGTTCATAACAATATCTTTCCTTTCGGATAGTGTCCTCTAGGGTCTTTGGTTCATCAAATTCAATCCTATTTTGATAATCCTTAGGTAGTCCACTGATGAATCGTTGAACCTTTTCCATTTCTGCTTTTATATAGGGTACGTACCTCAGCAATTCGAGGAATCTGTTGACATATTCTTCTATGGTGCGTTACCCCAGCTTGAGTTCATAAAATTCTTTAGTCTTTTCGTTGAAATACTTTTCCAACAGATACTTCTTCCTAAAGTTTCTCTCAAACCGTTCCCAAGACAGGTCCTCTTCGTGAATCCCTTTCACATTCTTAAGGTCTTCCCACCAAATGGAAGCCTTTCCATTCAAGTTGAAGGTGGCTACTCAGGCTTTCAAGTTTTCTGAGAAGTCATGGACTCTGAAATACTTCTTTAGTCCAAGCAGCCAGGCCTCCGCTTCCTCTCCCTTCTTTATTTCACCGTCAAAGGAGGGTGGTTTGGCCTTCTTGAACTCTTCGAGATTATGACTCTTGGAAAGTTTTCGCTTCTTTCGTTTTCTTCAGGAATGAGAACTAGTTCTGCTGCTAGAAGATCCCTCCGAGTCGTCAGCTTCCTTTCCAGAAGAATCATCCGATGCTTGTCCCTTATCTCTAGGGTGGACTTTTCTTAAGGTACTCCTCTCAGTGTGGCCACTGACATGACCATGTTTCTGTATCTCAGGTTCATGCTGCGATTGTCTTTGTATGTCGGATAAACTCTGCAGTAAGACTGCATTAATTTTCGTTTTCTTCTCTTGCTCTTTTATCATCCTCTCATTGTTGGCCTTGCATCTCTGTAGTTCGACCATGAGACTCCTCACAGTCTCAGCTAGATATGGAGGGGTCCCTACCACCCTCCTTTCGTCAGACTCTTCGTCTCTATTGTGGGATCCATCCCCCACTTCATGGTGAGTCACCATTCTATACGTTCGTAATTTCCCATGGTTGATCGTTCGCTTGTGTGCAAAATAAAAACGCTTGTTGTTAGTCAATATTTATATACATTCATAACCCACGCAATATTCATATTTTTTTTTCCACATGCATACACACAATATGAGTTTTTCATTCTTAACTTCAACTTTTGATTGAGGGGGTCAAGATAAAGAGTTACTCCTTTTAACAGTACTTAGAATGGAGTCTCTGTGCAACCCGTTCTTGAGTCCAAGCAGGCCAAGTGTTGTAACCATGCTCTAATACCAATTTGTAACACACCCACTACGGGAATTAATGATTTTTGGCTTTTTCCTTCTTTTCCCCAAGGAACAGAATCCCTGAATTCCTATGGGGCCTAATGCATACCCTACCATCCCTTATCCTTACCCATGTGATCATTGGCTATGACCACAGGCCTTACCAGAGAGGTTATTCTGGCTTTCGCGATTCGGGAAATCACGATGCATGTGTTCCCCTGCTCTCTTATCTCTCGAAGTGACGAAATCCTAAAGGAACCAACAGTTCGTCAAATCTAACAATGCCTCAAATTAAAACCTGGCATTCCACCTTTCAGAGTTTTGCGTACCGTGTTTTTTGCAGTAGAAGAGGACGAGGGGTTCATACCCTTCAGTTTTCCGGGTGCCAAAACATCGAAAACCAAATCTACACGCACTAAGCCATATCGGGATTTCACAAGCTAGGAATTCGGGACTGGCGTGGACCAAGGACTTGCCTCTAGATATTCCGAGTGCCGAAATATCGAGACATCAAGACTTATCCGCGCTATTATTATTTCGGGGTTTCGCGATATGCGCAGACAGGAGGCCTCGCACTTAGGTTTCCCGGGAGCCGAAACTCCTAAGCCTGTATTCAACGCCAAGCTCATTTCGGGGTTTCGCAAGTCAGGACTTCACGACTGGAGAGTACAAGGGAACTGACCCTTGGGTTTCCTGGGTGCCAAAACATCAAAACATCCAACCTCTAGACATGCTATGCCATTTCGAGGTTTCGCAAGTCGGGATTTCGGGATTGGCGAGTATAAGAGACTTGCCTTTAGATATCCTGGGTGCCAAAACACCGACACACGATATCTCATCTGCGCTATGCTGATTTTGGGGTTTCGCAAGTCAAAATTTCAGGACTAGCAAGTACAAGGGATCTTACCCTTAGGTATCCCAGGTGTCGAAACACTGAAACATCAAGACTCTAATCACGCTACACTATTCTGAGTTTTCCCAAGTCAGGATTTCGGGACTGGCAAGTACAAGGGAACTTACCCTTAGGTATCGCGGGTGCCGAAACACCAAAACATCAAGACTCTAATCATGCTACACTATTCTGGGGTTTCGCAAATCGGGATTTCAGGACTGGCGAGTACAAGAGACTTGCCTTTAGATATCCCAGGTGCCAAAACACCGAAACACCATATCTCATCCACGCTATTATCATTTCGAGGTTTCGCAAGTCAGGATTTCGGGACTGGCGAGTGCAAGGGAACTTACCCTTAGGTATCCTGGGTGCTGAAACACCGAAACATCAAGACTCTAATCACGCTACACTATTCTGTGGTTTCGCAAGTCAGGATTTCAGGACTGGCGAGTACAAGAGACTTTCCTTTAGATATCCCGGGTGCCGAAACACCGAAACACCATATCTCATTCGCGCTATTATCATTTCGGGGTTTCGCAAGTCGGGATTTCGGGACTGGCGAGTACAAGGGAGCTTACCCTTAGTTATCTCAGGTGCCAAAACACCGAAACATCAAAATCTGAGGGAACCATTCTCTCTGATGCAAGGTTTCCAAACTTAGGCCATCCAATCCTTCAGCAGGTTCTTGGGAAATTATCACCAAGCTTGGTGACCTGACTGAAAGGACTTCTTAAATTACCGAGATATGAACTCTGTGATAGGGGTGAGGTAAACTCATATGTTTTCTAAAACGGTAGTCCTTTCAGGGAACTCACTCCGGCTCTAGAATGTGATGGAACTTTCCAGAAGAAGGTGCCTTCGGGAAATCAAACCAAGGCATAGCATAAGTCAAGTACATGGGACACTCTCAAGGGGACTGGCTCATAATCTGAACTTATTCATTCTATACTTAAACCGATTATGGTCATATAAGTATAATCATGCATCCATTATTTATGATCAAAACACCAGGAAAACACTTCTATACAGAAATCAATCATTTATGAGTATACAAACATGAGCATGTGTCCATTATATTCAATTCAAGATACGAGATATAAACACTTATCAGAAAACACCAGGTGATGCAACTGCTAAGAGGGGTGCTCGTTTCCACCCAACCGTAGGCTTAGTGACTCCAAATGGATTTACCACTAGCCACCCCTAAGCTAGACCACGATGCTTTGAGACTCAGTCTCTTACTTCCTGCTCGTTGGAAGTCCAGGACGAAGGTTACTCTCCTTCTCCTCTGCTCATGACTCACTGTATTTTCTTGGATTTCTTCTGGTTCAACTCTTCCATGATTCCTATCGCGCGTGTATGTGTGTGCTCCAATATTCCCCCCCCTTCGACACTTATTTCCTCCTATGAGGTTGTGTGTGGCACGAAATTCCCTATCTGATGGTCAGGTCTGAGAGCTTCTACAGATGGGTGGTTCGCCCCATCCCCTCATTTACTCTTGAGGAGCCTCCCCACCTACCATCTAGGTGGGTAATTCATTTCTAGGTCTGAGAGTGAGCTTTGGTTTTCCCAAGCATGTACAAACTAGTACAGTTTTGGTTCAGTGGAAGTTATTGCAGCCACTCCCAGCCCCTTCCACCACCTCTCATCAGCCATCGTGGTCTCTTTTCAGCACATCCCCCTCTCAGCAGTCATGCAACACATATTCATACATCATTTACATTCCTCGAACCTTTTATACAAAGGTCTGTTAAATCAAACATTCACAATCTTTTAATTTGCCATAGTTCTTGGCCAGTATAGTTATTTTTACAAGCTAGGGGAAATAGGGTGTTACAAGATCCAACCATCGAGGAGCTGAAGGAGGATTTGAAGAACTTAACATTCCAGCTAAACCAGAACAAGAAAAAGGACGAAAGAGAATCTGTTTGGTGTACCACATGTAGGACAGAAGGACACCACAAGAACGAATGCCCAATATTTGTGCAGTACATGGCAACATTAATTCCAAATCCGTTACCAACAGGAGGACTATGGTGAGAGATATGTAAGAAACAGGGTCATGATCCATACCACTACCCAATGATGCAGAAGTACCAAATGGTACCGAAGAGCTCATATTGTAACTTTTGCAAGTCAGTAGGCCACGATGAAAAGGACTACAAAACAATGGATTTGATGAGGGAAACAACATCAGATGCATACAAGGTGCAAGAAGAAATGATGACTGGGCAGGCTACACCTCAGTTTAATCAATTACCAGCCCTGTATAACACTGCGCAACAACCATACAACACTGCGCAACCGCGGTATAATATCGCGCAACCACACTATAATACCACACAGTATAACTAGACGCCTCAGTATAACGTGTTGCGAGGGGATTGAGCTAGCTACATAGGCAGAGGAAGAGAAAGAGGAGGATTTGGAAGAGGTAGAGGACTAGTGTTATGTCACAATTGTCAACAACCAGTAAACTATGCAAGAGAATTTCCACTTTCACCAGTGACTTGTATGTATTGTTGTGCATCAGATCATGAAACGGAATAATGCCCAACACTACTAGGGAAGATCCAGGAGAAGAAAAAACAGAAAAATCATAATGTTCAGTGGATTTCAACAGAAGCGAGGGATGGCGGAAGAAACATCAACATAGTTACACAGGGAGAAGCTAAAAAAGGAAACAATGCAGTATGATAAGAGCCAACACAACACCAATGGGTGAAGAAGAATGTCAAACCAAGGAAGAAGTTTGATGTGCAGAACGAGAAGGAGATATTCAAGCAAGCTAGACAAGAATTCTTGAAGCCAGACATTGCGTCGACATCAACCACACAACATCGTAAGGAAGTACCAGAGTACGAGATGCCTCCATCGTTGGATCACACTAAAGAAACACATCCCCTGGGACAAGTAAGTACAATTAAAGGATTTTTGCAATCATGTGTAAAACTACTAAATGATCCAACCTCTATTAAAATATTACAAAATATGCTAGAAATATGTAGCATAGAAGCAGAAGGAAAGATAGAGTAGAAAACAGTCAATCATCTACATACAAGGAGGAGAACAAGTAGATAATTCAGGATGAATGCCAACAATAGAGATTTTAACATGGGAGATATTATACTGGATTTAGGATCCGAAGTCAATGTATTACCCAAAAAGACATGGCAATGTATGGGAGAGCCCACATTAGGATATTCACTGGTTCAACTGAAACTAGCAAATCAACACAAAGTTATACCAATTGGAAGACTAAAAGGAGTGACACTAGACCTGGATGGAGTGCGGACCAAAGCTGACTTCGAAGTAATCGAGATAGTGGATGGAATAACACCTTATCCAGCATTGCTTGGCTTGGATTGGGCATTTGATAGCCAGGCCATAATAAAATTAAAGACGTGGAAGATGACCTTCGAGTTAAGAGAATACATAGTCATTGCGCCATTAGACCCATCCGAAGGGGAAAGGTTCATAGAGCCTACTTAGTTGGACCTGGAGGAAATTAACCGGTTGTACATAACAACTGCGTGAGATGAAGATTACGTAAACCCAACTACAGATGGGGTACTCAGCTGGAAAAGCATCACTTCATGTGCATCAAACTCAGATATGATCTTAGAAAATTGGCAACAAAGGTTACACGAAGTCTCCACAAGAAGATGCGCAAGAATAGACCGCGTAGTAATATGGGTAGGTACGGAGATAAGGGAACCTCCCAGCTTCCATGGGGTGAATGACCTAGAAGAATTATTAACATGGTACGAAGATGAAGTGTTAGAAAATTAGAGACTCTTAGCCTTAGATATAGCATTCAAGGCAACACCTGCGAGATGGTGGGGTGCGCACAAAGAAACAATCAAGGATTGGTATCAATGTAAGCGGTTATTGCGCATTAGGTTTGGAAAAAAACAAGGAAACAACCAGCTGTAGAAATATGATGGACATGGGGCACCAACAGAACACTTGGAGAAGTGTAGAGCACAATGGAAAATGACGCCACCAGAGGAATGACCTCACCATTTCATGCACACATTAGAGGGCATCCCAACAAACTGGTATACAGACCAGGAACTGCGCAGAGGAACTATGAGTTGGACAGTATTAAAATATAACTTTACAGTCACTTTCTCATTTGAGCATGAGAACTGCAACATAGATGCAACACTTAAACAAATCAGAGGGGTGATATTCATTAAGGAACCAGAAGTTGAACTCATAACAAAAGAACAACAACAAAACAAACAAACAATGAAAGAACTATTTTCATGCTACCATGTGCAGGAAGAAGCACCAGATGAAGATGACCCGTGCAATATTCAAATTGAGGAATTTGACGGTGAGAGAGAAGTGGAAGGTCCACCTCTTGAATCAGAAGTAATTGCTACACCGATCAAGATGAATAAAGTCAACATCGGGACTGTTGAGAATCCCAAAATGGCCAGCATTGGAGACTATTGGGATGAGAAAATAATGGAAAGTATAACAGAGTTACTGCACGAGTACAACGACCTATTCCCAACAACGTTCTCAGAAATGAAAGGCATAACAGGAGAGTTAGGTGAAATGAAGATACCGCTCAGAGCTGAGGCAAGACTGATCAAACAACGGCCATACAGACTAAACCCGATATACAAGAAAACATTCAAAGAAGATATCAATAAGATGTTGGAGGCTGGAATCATAGAACCTATAGAAGAATCTAAATGGATAAGCCTGATGGTATTTCAGGAGAAGAAACAAAGGGGGATAAGAATATGTGTCAACTTGAGGAAGTTGAATGATGCATGTCTACATGATTCGTTCCCTACTCCATTCACAGATAAAGTCTTGGAGAATGTAGGAGGACAAGAATCTTATGCATTCACCGATGGATTCTCAAGATACCATTAGATCAAGATAGCACCAGAAGACAGATTAATGCAGCTGGTGTTAGCGAAAATTATTTGACAGAGTTAAATTTGGCTAATTGTCACTAAAGTTGGCAGTTTGACTCTTTTGACAGGACTATTGCCGAATTTGGCGAATTAGGCACCTTTTGTTTTATTACACCCAACGGAAATGATTTTGTGCATAATGTAAAGCACCTTGTGACCATACAACGTGACCATAACCCCCAACGGAAATCAACTCAACAACGTTTTTATACTTACCATGATATTTCCGTTCCCACTCACCGATGGACGCGTGGCCTCAACGGAAATCACCAAAACGCTTTGAAATTCGAACCTCCACCTTCCGCTTGTGATCTGGGCCGTCTATTCTTGGTTACTGGATTGTGCTTAGATCTCAGTCGCCCATTTACTGGATGATTGACACTGTTGACTCTTGATCTCCTCGAGTTTCTGCTYTGCCTTCTACCACAAAACCCAATACGTACAGAATGAAAATGCCAATTCGTTTTTCAGTATTGATTCGATTCCAAGGGTTTTTAAACAAWGTTAACAGGTCGTTTATATATTCCAACAATTTATACACAGATGAAATATGGTTTCACATGCATGAGAATGTTGCCAGAATGGACAGGAATTTTTATTGATGAATTTGCTTTCTCTCCTCTGCAACTATTCCGTGCCCTCTCATCTCATGCCCTCTCATATCTCTACCAATCGGTTTAGTTTGCCTAAATACAATTCAAAACGTAGATTTTCAGATCCACAAAGTCTGGATCGAATCTACTCAGATCCTACAATTTCTGATGGTAATCTCAACTTCTCCTACAGCTATTACATTGTTAGGATTCGAGATCCTTTGACCATTTATTCAATTTGAACTAAATACAACAAGAAAATTAAAGAGCACCCACTCTCTCTAAAATTTGCCTTTGACTTGCAACAACCATAGATCTTCTAGCGCTGTGAACTTATGCTCCTGCATCACAGATACAAGACCACTTTTTCCACGGAATGGGGATCCTACTAGTATACAGTCATGCCATTTGGATTGAAGAATGCACCAACAATATTCTCCAGAGTAGTCATAGTTGCATTTAAAGAGTTTATCCACCAATTTCTAGAGGTATATCTAGACGATTGGATAGTTGTTGGCCCTTGACCAAGTTTTGAGGAACACATGTTCATATTTGACCATTTTTGGGACTTCGAAATCCTATCAAAGATGGAGCACAAGGCGAAGCGGAGAACGTGGAAGCTAGAACCCCTTTTGAGTCCTTTTTGGGTTTTTGGGGATAATGTAATGAGACTGGGATGTCAGCCCATGGGTTTACCCATGTTTAGGCCCCTTTTTGTAATGTATAAGTAGAATTCTAGGCTATGTAAGAAGGGAACCTTTTTTAGGACACTTGAGAAGTGGCTTAGTGCTAAGAGTTGATCTATGTGATATACTTGCAGAGATGAGTGCAAGTATTGTAAGTGTTGAGTACACGGATTGTAAGAAGGTTTTATGCTTAGAGCTACTCAGGGAAAGAGGATCTAGCGAGCTGCGCAGATCTCCTGTCCTGCATGGATTAGGTTTTGAGGCTCTGTGCTTGTAACCGATTGGCCAGCAATAATAGAGAAGAAGATTTGGTGGACGTATCCCTAGGGTGGGGGTGAACCACGTAAATCTGTGTGTCATGCTTTGTGTTGTTACTTACATGTGTTTTCCCTTTCTTGCTAAGTGCTATGACATGTTAGATAGATTTACTTATGCTTTGTGCTTATTAGATGTGTATAAACGATAGATTTGATGTGTATGAAGTTGCTAAGTGCTTGGTCTACCAGATCCGGTCTGTTGTATGCTGCTAAGTACTGAATCATCTTAGATCTAAGTATATACTGTGATGCTCTATGTTATCTGTGGAGTGAGATAAGGGTTAATTCTAGGTGAACTATTGATGCTAAGTGCTTTTTTAAGTGTGTAATCACAGATCTAGATCCCAGCTAAGGTTGCAAACACCTGAATCCTGCAATCACCCCTGCCTCTACCTCGGGTGAGACTTCATCTGCTTCGCAGATGTTGCCGAAAGGGCCGGTAGTTAGGGTTTTGTTGGTGCGTTGTTGTAGCGTTGAACCCTAGGTCTGCCCCTGTGCCAAAAAATGGTTCCATTGCTAGGACTGAAACTGTGATTGTTGGGAACTAAGGAAGAAGAAGATTTGTGCAAAGATTCATCCTGAACTTGTCGAAACTCTGTGCGTAGATCTGTCGCTCTCATGTGCAGTACTCTACTCGACCTATGAAGCTTTGTGCTGAAGAAAAGAAGCCAAATCTGAAGAAAAGAGGTAAGATCTGTAAGCTTTGTGCTCCGATAAAGGTAAGAATAGTGAAAGGTTTTAGATCAGGAAACTTTGTGCTTAATAAGTGGAAATTTTTGTTTCTGAAGCATGAATTTAGGTATGATTGATAGATTTTGTCCTAGCTTGAAAACTAGGGCATTGTTAGATGAAAGAATGTTTGATATGAATAGATATTATAAGAATAATGAAAGATATGTTATACCTATGCATAGAAAGAATGTTTGGACTAACGAGTGGATGCAGGATAGTAGAAAGAAATTTTTGCAGGCTAAAAATTATGATCCTAGCGCGCAGTACAGAAAAAGTTGGGGATCATTGAAGAGAAAGAGAGGATTAACTCTTTGTTACAATTGCAGAAGACCAGGACATCTTGCTAAGGAATTCCCTGGGAGAAAACCTAGTTGCCTATGTTGTAAGGCTATTGACCATGAAGTATTGGATTGCCCTATAATGATTGCTAGACTTGAAAAGATGAATATGGAGCAAGCAAACCCTGAAGGAGATCAAGAGACTAAGATTATAGAAGAACCCCAGAAAGAATCAGAGATTATGTTACTGAAAATGGAAAAAACCCTAAATGAACATAAAGATGCCAGTTTGTCAGAGATCTTCAAAGAAAAGGAGAAAATCGAAGTAAGAATAGGAGACTTCGACATTGACTGTACTCTGGATGAGGAAACACAGATGAACATTATGACAGAAAGCACTTGGGAAACCCTAGGAAGGCCTTCTATGGTTCCTTCACTAGGAAAAATATGGTTGTTTAAAGGAAAAATGGTAACCTTATGTGGCAAGATTACCCAGATAGCTATGAGTGCCCATGGAGCTTCGACAGAGGAAGAATTCGAGTTATTAAATTTATTGAGGACTGTGCCCCATTTCCATCTTTTTTAGGCAAGATCTGGATTGAAAAAGATCAGATCCAAAGAAAAGAAGAAAAGGAAGCCCTGGAACAGAAGAAGCAAGAACTCATGGAATTTATGACTAGAAGGAACGCCTACTTGATGGAAGAACAAGTGAACATATCTAAGCTATTGGACACCAGGGACTTGGACGTTGAAGCTATAAGAGAATTAGAGGAACCACAGAAGACTGAAATACCTAATCCATATGTTGAAGGAGTATTACCCTCGAATCTAAAGAAATAATCTCAGTAGTGCAAAGTGACTATGTCGAGAGAAGATAGGAATCAGAACGGGAAAAGACCGATTGAATTGAAGACTACCGGAAAGAAGGCTAGAAAATTAAGTAAGAAAAAGAGGAAGATTGAAAAGTTACAAGAGATCCCAGGTGGAACACTGCAGAAGGAAAAATCACAGGAATTCAACTTCGCCAAGATATCAGAACAACGACATATGGAACTTCGTCGTGGAGAAGCAATCTAGTCGTTGGACCGATATACCCATTCGAATTATGCCCTGAACGGATAGAAAATCATTAAAGGATCATCGCCAGACCATTGGACCTCACCATAATGGAGAGATCTATGATAATGGAAGCTTCATACCCATTGCAAGCAGACCATTGACGAATTTCCTATTTAGCTCGTCGTGCCGTGCCCGAAGAGCACTTTTGCCAACTAAAAATTCGAAGCCCGCAAAACTAGTGATTGTATATAGTGATCATTTTCAGCAGATTGTTCATCCTAGTGCAGTATCTGAGATCATCGTGCCCTGATTATCTTTTCCAAGTGCATATTTTCGACGAGCTCACCGCAGTTGAGGAATCCGTCACAGAGGTCCTTCTCAATTTAATGACTGAGAGAGTCATGTCGGAAAGAGGAATGTCCACCGGAGTCCAAGCATCATCGACAAGAGGAGTGCAAGCCTCCCCGTCGACTGCTCAAGCAGGAACATCTCGAGCTGGCACAGAAAGGAGAACTAAGCATAAAGACGACATAGCCAACGCGAAGTTAGTGCCATCCATCCTACCAGCTTACATACCCCCTCTGAGCAGTGCGATTAATAGGGACAATGTCCCTAGAGACTTTGAATACACCCTAGTCACTGCATATCTATCGAAAGGAGTATGCACCTACCGCGTAGATCAAGACAAGGTTACAGCATTGAAGTTTTGTGACTTCAACTTGGGGGACCGCAAAGTTTACATCATGCTCGTCCCGTATAAGTACTTGACAAGAACTAAGAGAAAGAATTAAAAGATTGTTCCTCAACAATGGATGATGAACCTCGCGCAGTCTACTTTGCTCAACGTTATGAAAATACCACACTTCGACAGACACCAAGAGGTGAATGCTTGTGTAAACTTGCTGCTAGGAAGTTACCACGGAGGATACTTGTGGTTAAACCGTCGCATAACTGTTGATCCGACGCTGATCAATAGGATCATCGGGCTTAGCATGCAGGGCCCTGATCCCCAGGATTACTACCCTGGAAAGATTGCGGACCACACTCTTTCATAGAAGATCAAGAAGATTATGGCAATGTCGAGAAGGGCGCGCGAGGCTACAAGGTAGCCTCTATCGAAAGTGGTGCAGTGTGCCTCGCATGTCAATTGATTGTAGGAAATATGGTGTGTAAGAATCGACCTACACAAGTATCAGGCTTCGTAGCTGACCTCGTAGGAAAATGTGTAGAGGGACTACAGATGTACTGGGCAAAGTACCTAGTAAACCAGCTAGAGATTGACTGTAGAGAAGCCAAGGATTAGGGGCATGAATTCCATTTTAGTTGGCTTCTAATACTGATTTGATTTGTTGCATGGGAGCTACCGAAAGGCACAACCTTCCCGGACCTCGACCCCTTTGAGCCACTAGCCTCGAAGTTCAGTACATTATGGTACTCGACCGACATTAACAAGCAATGGAAATCGAATGTCGTTTTCCACACATATTATAACCAATTGAAAGCATCCATAGGGGGTGAACCTCGCATAACCCCGATTACTTTACAAAGGTTCCGACCTCTGATAAATTTCAGCGCAGACCACCACTTTATAAACCTAACTCCACGCGTCGATGAGCACCAGGAACAACTTCAGCCCTATTATAAGCTGACAGAAGAAGACCTAGAAGAGATCACCAAAGAATGGTCGGCGGACCTCCTTGTTGCAGCAGATCTAGCGGACATTTCAAACATCAACAACCCATAAGTTGCATAGGACACACCTAGGCCCAGTAGGACAAAGAAGACGAAGAAGCCTGAAGAGGTACAAGATGTAGATAGCAGATCTGTAAGGACGACTTCCGTCACACCAGATCAAGGAGGTAATGGCGAAGATCTAGAGGAAGTTGAACAGAGACCGGAATATGAAGTCGAATTTATAAAGAAGAGAAAAGGGTCACCTCCGATGTCTCCCTCCCAGAATAAATCGAAATAAACCGTAACTAAGATGCAGACCATGCTCACTCTAGATGATTTCAGTTTCCTCCTCACAACTATGAATGAAGCCATAGAAGAGATAACATAAAAGAAGGAAGCGAAGTGGGAGCATAGATATAACAGGATTGAAATTGGGATCCAAGAAGTGCAGCGGGCACTCCAGTCTAGCCGCACAATCTCTATTGTACCTCTTCCAGAAGGAACAACAGAAGTGGGAGAAGAATCATCTCAACTCCGCAAGATTGTTGATATAGTCAAAATACACCTTTGACACGCACAAGAAGAAAAAGCACAGGTTACTCAGGCCTTAAAGAAAGTACAAGAGAAAATCATAGAACAATGTCCAGCCACACAACAAGAGAAGGATGCTATCCAAGCAAAATTTGAATAAGATGGAGCGAAGATCCAAAAGGAGAAAGAGCAACGGCTCGTGAAGCATATCAGGATGGAAGAAGCAGTTAACTGAGCATTCCTCTCTGTCACTGGCTTAGAACAAAAGAGAGAAGAACCCTTCGAACATCAAGTGATGAAGCTTGTTGAAGTTATTCAACAGCTTCAGCAAAGGGTCATGGAATTAGAGCTTCAAACTATACCAAGTACCCCATAAAAAGTGCACGACCAGCGAGAATTGAATGCTCAGAGCACAGCCGAGAGGATTAAAACACTTGCTGGAGAATGCAAACAGTTAAGTTGTATAAGTGCGCAGATATATGAACAACTATCTGAAGACCCATAATTGAAGAAATTGGAGTCCAAACTCCAGAAAACAAAGCAACATGCAGATACAGTACAGGCGCAGCTCAAGCTCCTGTCACCCATTGAGAGGATGAAGAGATCCTAGGAACAGTGCACCACCCAACAACTCATTCTTACCACATAGAACAGAGTGATGGAAGTCACCCAGAAACTCCAGCCGAGCCAGGAGGTGGCCTATATACTGTTTGAAGAAATTGAAGGCCAACAAACTGTACTAGAACAAGTAGTTGTTACCGTCGAGAAGCAACTGGAAGGACCTATAAGCAAAGCGGTTATTCAGGAATTCGCTGAGCAAGAAGCAATAGCACAGAGACAAGTTGAATCAACTTGAGACAAGCTCGAGACCTTTGACGAAAAGTTACCCAGACTTGAGTGACTCGGGACAAGTCCCAAGTGAGTGTTGGGGGCCTGTTGGTCATATTTGACCATTTTTGGGACTTCGACAACCTGTCAAAGATGGAGTGCAAGGCGAAGCAGATATCGTGGAAGCTAGAACCCCTTTTGGGTCCTTTTTGGGTTTCGCGGGATAATGTAATGGGACCGGGATGTCGGCCCATGGGTTTACCCATGTTTAGGCCCCTTTTTGTAATGTATAAGTAGAAGTCTAGGCTATGTAAGAAGGGGACCTTTTTTAGGACACTTGAGAAGTGGCTTAGTGCTAAGAGTTGATCTGTGTGATATAATTGCAGAGCTGAGTGCAAGTATTGTAAGTGTCGAGTGCACGGATTGTAAGAAGGAGGATTTAGCGAGCTGCGCAGATCTCCTGTCCTGCGTGGAGTAGGTTTTGAGGCTCTGTGCTTGTAACCGATTGGCCAACAATAATAGAGAATAAGAGTTGGTGAACGTATCCCCAGGGTGGGGGTGAACCACGTAAATTTGTGTGTCATGCTTTGTGCTGTTACTTACATGTGTTTTCCCTTTCTTGCTAAGTGCTATGACATGTTAGATAGATTTACTTATGCTTTGTGCTTATTAGATGTGTATAGATGATAGATTTGATGTGTATGAGGTTGCTAAGTGCTTGGTCTACCAGATCCAGTCTGTTGTATGCTGCTAAGTACGGAATCATCTTAGATCTAAGTATTTGCTACGATGCTCTGTGTTATTTGCAGAGTGAGATAAGGATTAATTCTAGGTGAACTATTGATGCTAAGTGCTTTGTTAAGTGTGTAATCACAGATCTGGATCCCAGCTAAGGTTGCGAACACCTGAGTCCTGCAATCACCTCTGCCTCTACCTCAGGTGAGACTTCATCTGCTTCGTAGGTGTTGCTGAAAGGGCCGGTAGTTAGGGTTTTGTTGGTGCGTTGTTGTAGCGTTGAACCCTAGGTCTGCCCCTATGCCAACAATAGTCTATAGTCTATTGAAAGACCATGTAGAGGTCTTATGGTTAATGTTAGAAATATGGAGGCAGTGCCAAATATCGTTAAATATCAAGAAGTGCATCTTCGGAACAAGGTTTGGGATACTATTGGGCCATATAGTATGCAAGCAAGTCTTGCTAGTAGATCCTGCCAAGATTGCAGTAATTGTTAACCTGCCACCACCAAAAACATTCTGTCAATTGAGAGCGACATTGGGACACACAAGATACTACACAAAGTTCTAGTGGAATGAAGAATGTCAACACAGTTTGGATACCCTAAAAGAGAAGATGGTCACCACACCAATACTAGTATTACCAGATTGGGAAAAGACATTCCACGTACATGTAGATGCATCTTCCATAGCACTTGGAGCTATTTTGGCGCATCCAGGAGCTGGAGAGTTAGACCATCCTATAACATTTGCTAGCAGAAAACTGTCAGAATTGGAGCAAAACTACAACACCATAGAGAGGGAAGGCTTAGCTATGGTTTACGCGCTTCATAAATTCAAGAATTATTTATTGGGGAAACATTTCAAGATGTTCACAGACCATTCAACGCTCAAGTACCTCGTCAACAAGCCAGTGTTGGTGGGGAGAATTTGTAGATGGTTGTTGTTGTTCCAAGAATTTGACTTTGAGGTAATAGTCAAACTAGGAAAGTTGAACTCATGACCTGACCACATGTCAAAGATTACTAATGGAGAGGAACCCATGAATATAGAGGACAACTTCCCAACACGCTGTTATTTTCAGTCCAGATAGCCAATGAATACTTCACAAACATTATCCAGTACTTGAGTACAGGGATCGCGCCAGAGGAATACAACACTACACAGAAGAAAAATCTGGTAGTTAAGGCTGCAGATTACCAATTGATTGTAGGACACTTATACAAAATGGGTGCATATAGCATCTTGAGGAGATGTGTGCTAGAAAACGAAATACAAAGGATCGTAGCAGAATCCCATGAGGGAATAGCAGGAGGACATTATGCAAGCAAAGCTACCGTACATAAGGTATTGCACACAGGACTGTGGTGGTCGACCATTCACAGAGACTCAAATGATTACTGTCAGAAATGTGATGTATATCAGAGGGTTGGTAAACCAAATAGAAGGGATGAGATTCCCCTGCGACCACAAGTAATATTGCAGGTATTCGACAAATGGGCAATAGATTTAGTGGGACCAATCCACCCACCAACAAAAAGGTCAAGAGCGAGGTACATTATTACTGCGACAGAATACCTGACAAGATGGGTGGAAGCAGCACCAGTAAAATATTGCAGCATAGAGACAACATCATACTTCCTATTTGAGCAAGTGATCACTAGATTTGGCTGCCCAAGGATTTTGATGAGTGACCAAGGCACTCACTTCATCAACAACACTATTAAGGCTATGACTGAAGAGTTTGAAGTTCATCATCAAAAGAGTACACCATATCACCCTCAATAAAATGGAATAGTGGAAGCCTTTAAAAAAATCCTTGAAAATGCACTAACGAAGATCTACAACGTTAATAGGGATGATTGGGACTTGAAGATACCAACAATATTGTGGGCATACAGGACCACATGCAAAAAATTGATAGGACAAACACCATTCAGATTGGTGTATGGACAAGAAGTTGTGGTGCCAATAGAATCTTTTGTACCTAGTCTGCGCGTAGTAGCAATTACAAACATGACAAAACAAGGTGCAGTATAGGAAAGGCTATATCAATTGATGATCATGGAGGAAGACATGATTCTAGCAGGGTTTCACCAAGAAGTACAGAAAGCAAGGGACAAATCTTGGCATGAAAGACATATCAAGAGAAAGGATTTCAAGGAAGGAGACTTAGTCTTGGTGTATGACAACAAATCGATTCAGCACCCAAGAAAAATCAGAATGCATTGGTTAGGACCTTACGAAGTAAAGAATGTCACAGACGGGGGAGTTTTATAGTTGAAGGATTTAGGAGGAACAAAACTTAGAGGGATGATCAATGGGAGTCAACTGAAGCTGTATAGGGATAGTCAATCTCCTGGCACTTGAAAAAAAAAAACACAAAGGAGATACTGCGTCGGACATCAAAAGATAACAACAGAGGCATAGTGCATCGAAAAGAGAATGAGTGTGCACACTTGGAAATTATAGCACGGAGGAGAAAATGCCAATGGTCACTACAAAGAAATAAATAGCCAAAAAGCATAAACAACGGGAAAGACGGATACGAAAAATAATTGCCAACGGATGACGACTATCAAACTTAAATGAGAAAAATGATTGACGGGATGCCAAATTAATCGCGCCAACTGGCAACGGAAAGGGAAATCAATGGAAAGTACATGGGAAGTGATAGTTCAATTAAAACACAAATTGGGTAACGTCTCCAAGAATCTTCACACAATTCCTATATAAGCTAGTACGCGGGATTGGGAAGGTTATTGTGAAATTGATAAAAGCATAGAGCGATAGAATGTATAGAGATGACAGTGAAGTTTGCACAGGTAACAGAGGCCACTAAGATCGATAGACAAAAACCTTAACAAAATGGCACCATCCAAAAAGGGAGAACTGAGCTAGACTGGCAGACGACCCCGAAGCAACGCTAGATCCCCACCACAAGCAGAAGGAAGCGAACAACAACCACTTCAACCTCCAGAAGTCGTCAATGTGGACAAAATCTCGTCACCCGATATGACACCAGGAAGCCCCACACTCATCATGGAGGAAACCCATCAGACAACACCAATAGGCATGAACATTGATGTGCCGGAAGGGGGACAAGGACAATAGGTTGAGGACACAGGCAATCACTCACACCCCAAGAACCCTGAAGAAGCCCCGAGAGTTAATGGGACGGTCCCAAACCAGGAAGAATCGACTGCGCCAGAAAGGTCACACTGATCCGGATTTATGTAGGAACATAATGAAATACAGAAATACACATAAACATAGAGATGCAATGGAAATAAGACTTCATTTCATTAATAACAAATGACTGAAATATGCTTACAGACAGAATGGAAATAAACTAGCTAGGGCGTTGGTAGCTTATCTCTGAGAAGAGATGTGGCTGCTACTTGCATCCGTGAGAAGATAATTACAATGAGGCTCTGAAGGCCCTTTTACAATAAAAAGGAATGCCAAAAGTCCTAGACATCCAAAAACCTAACCCTGGGAGATGAAGATCCAAAATTCACGTGGGCCCCGTTTGGGTAAGTTGGTGCATCAACTTCCCGGGGTCGTAACTTTTGCAAACGATCTTCGTTTTAGGCGTATAATAGCTCGTTGGAAAGATCTATCCGAGGCCTACAACGATCAAGAAAAAATAGAATCGTTAATAAATGATATTTTGCGAGAGAAACATACCAAAAAAAACATTGTTTAGGGCCTCAAAATGGCCCCGGAAGTTCAGGACCCGAAAAAATTGCTAAAAATAGTAAACTATGCGAAAACTGAAAAACTCAAAGAAGCAATGGTGGGGGTCCAAGTGGAATAGGTGGGTGGCCACCAATATCCACCTGGATCATTCCTGCCCCCGTAGGAAGCAATGGTCTCCATTGCGTTGAGTTCCTCCATGAGATGAGGAAACTTCTGTTGAACTTGGTTCCTGGTGAGCCATTTGCCTTGGTGAAGGAGTTGGCCTGCTTTGACAACGCGATATAGCGGTATCCTTTGTCTTGATCTATGTATCCATGATCTGATCAGTTCTGGCTTGTTCCATGCAGTCTAGATTTAACTCTGTTGGTGTGAGTTGTTCTGCCATGTCGGATGTGTCTAGTAGAGGTGGAAAGTAGGGCCGAAGGCGGTCCACATTGAACAATGGGTGCAGACCAAGGAATGGTGGAATGCTAAGCTCAAAGGCATTTTCCCCTACAGCCTTGGTGAGGGTGTATGACCCATATCGAAGTGGATGAAGCTTGCGGTGGGGTCCAGCGAGGCGCTCCTTTTGCAAATGCAGCCACACTTTGTCGCCCACTTGGAAGTTATTTGGCACCCGATGTTGATCATGTCATTGCTTGTACTTAGCATTGGCTCTGTCCAAGATGTCATGAACCTATTGGCGGATGTGTTGAATGTGCTCAATGAAGTTGTTTTCCTTATCCACCTCAGACTGGACATGAGCTGAATCTTCCTGAGTAGCCACAAATGGCATGGCTATGTCAATGGGACATAGTGG
>ML786684.1:416341-441285 GCA_009831015.1 Picea engelmannii | reverse complement strand
ACGAGGAAGGAAAAATCATATTGGAGCCTGAAGCCATCACTGACACAAGAATTCACCAGTTGAGGAATAGATCCATTTCAGAGTATCTCATTAAATGGAGGAAACTACCGGCTGAAGATTCCACTTGGGAAGATGAGTCTTTTGTACAGAAGCATCTAGATTTACTCAAGCGCTGCGAACAACACTTGTCTCAAGGGGAGGGGCATGTTAAACCCTATTATTGGCTCATTACCCCTTAATTGGGGCATATTACATTAGTAATGTTATTTTATTTATGTCAGCTTTATTCCATTAGTTGTAATTATACCTCCTAGTCTCCTATATATACCAAGGAGACATTTTCATTTGGAATGATCTTGTACTTAAACATTTATGTGGGGTAAAAGGAGGTTTCCCCCTCGAAGAGGCTTATTATTTGAAATTCTCTCTTTTTCAAGGCGTTGAGTACTTATTCTGAGGTTTTTCTATGCTATATTGCTATTTGAACGATGCCTAAGGAGCTGCCTAGTTGATTAAAAGTGCACATGTTGCAAATCGTTTAGGGTCTAACTCTAATAAAGTCAATCAAACTTGCAAATAACATATAGTGCAAAGAACCAATTACATAACTAAATCACTTCAACAACCAACTTTGTTTTTTGTTGTAATTGATATATATTCTTATATATAGCATGATTGTATAACATAAATTATACAAAATAGATTATATAAATAAAAGATTGATATTTTTCACTTTACATGCTCTTTTTCACATAATAATATATACATATTTTCACAATAACACAAATAATCGAATTTTCTTTATACATGTTATTAATTTATTTATTTCATTGCTTAGGTTTTACACCCATTTACACTATTCTTTTTGCAAATATTAAGTATTTTTAATAAGTTCCCGTATGTTAAACTTGACTAAATTTAAGTTACTGTATAATATTGAAAATATATTAAATATTTTTAATAAGTTCCCAGGTGTTAAAACTTGACTAAATTTAAGTTACTGTATAATATTGAAAATTGAGTGTTGTCCAACATTACTGTATAATATTGAAAATTGAGTGTTGTCCAACTTTGAGGATTGATAACTATGGTTGCTACACTATTATTTTTTAGAAATATAAGTTCACATTAATAATTGATATTGTTGATCATTGATGACTATTGTTGTTTCATTTTTCTTTTGTTAATTTGAACTATTTCACAAATAAATTCTTCAATGTAATTTTTTGAAGATGAGTTTTTATTTTTTAAGAGGTATTATTGGAATTGACAGGTATATATTAATCTAATATTGACATTATTTATTTCACATATGAATTTAAAATTGTAAAAAAAAATATGAATGTTGATTTTATTGGAAATGTCGATTTTTATTTCTTTAGTCTAAAAAATCAAAATTTTATTTATTTAGTCTCAATTCTAATTTCAAAACATGCCACAGGTCTCAGGTAACTCTATTGAGAGTGTCTTCTCCTTTGTACTTGCATTATTTTCATACCAGAGAAAAGAGAGTAGAGCAACCTCACCTTCTAGCTGAGTTTTCTCCCGTAAAGGTTTCCCAAAGAAATATTTGTCATTTTGTGGATGGTGTGTGATTGTATTTTACCATTCTTTATTTTCCACATTTTATATGTTTCATGCATAAACAGGAAATCAATAACTAAATATTCTGGAAATCTAAAGGAATTTAACCTTCATCGATAGATTTCAATTTTATTTATTAGACCTGTTGCGACGAAATGGTCCAGTGGAATATCCACGATAATTTACAGGTCAACATGAATATGTTAAAGTGGCCTTAAATGAACTCATAAGATAGTGTCCATGATTTTGTGGATGAGAAATTTGAAATCATCCCGTGAACAATAAAGTAAGGTTGTGAAAACATCTAACAAGCATTAGATCAATTGAATATATGCTAAAGAACCTTAAACAAAGTTATCAACTTAACAAGAATTGTGACCTCTAAATGAGAACTCTAGCCCTTAAAACCCATATATTTGCATAAAAAACATGAAAATCGACCCTTGAATCATAAAGTGGTGCTACCGGCAGAACCTTTTTTTCGAGGTTAAAATTATAACAATTCCCCCCATAGCTTTTAATTCTAGTAAAAGTGTAAACAAAAAATCTTAAAATACACCCTTGAATAAAAAAATGGTGTTCGCAGCATCACCTCCTTTTTTTAAGATTAAAATTATAACTTTTTTGAAATCTCGTATTGATAACCAGTATTGTTACGAACAAAAACCTTAAAATCGACCTTCTAAACAAACCTTAGTGCTAGCGATAACACTCTTTTTTCCCCAAGGCTAATATTATTACTTGTTTGAAACTATAGCCTTGACCACTGTTAACATTACAAACCAAAACCTCAAAATCATACGCTAAATCAAAACGTAGTGATACAAATAACACATTTAGTTTTTGTTTCGAGCTTAAAAATGCAATGTTTTTAAAACCATAATGTAAAAAACATCGCCCCATCCCCTGTAAGCTGATACATGGTCTTGCGTGGATTGTTTGGGCGTTGGGGATGATCAGGTGGCGATGCCCGACATCACCCTAGATCCCTACAGGTCAAAACTTGGCCCCCACGGGACTAAGTACCAACTTGCCAGGGGCCATGCCCAAATAATCTGCCCCCTCCATTAATATTTTATTTAATTTTTTTTTTTAATTCAAAATTTTGAAGTTTTTAAAATTCACATTTTCATTAATATTTTTTTTTAAAATTTAAAATTTGTATTTTTAAATATAAATGTTTTTAAATTTTAGTTTTGATTTTGATTTTGATTTTTAAATTATATATATTATAATTTTTTTTATATAGTTTAATTTATTTAGTTTTTAAAATAGTCAATTTTTTTTTTTCTCATATTTTGAATTTGTTTTTAAAAAAATTATGTTATTTTAAAAATAAGATATATTATAAAAAAATTTAAGTGTTTAGATTTGTTTGTTTATAATTGATATATATTTTTAATTATATATGTATATAAATTTATTTATTATTTTTTTTTAATCTTTATTTTTTGGGTTAAATTTAATCATTTTTCAATTATTGTATTTTTTTTTATTTTTTATGTTTTTCAACGAAAATATCTATTTATACATGGATATTTAAAAAACATATATTTGTTTTAGTTTTTTTTTAATAATTCTTTTCTATTTTTTTAATTGTTTTTTTTCTTTTTCTTTCTTAATTTTTATTTGCAATAGTGTGAGTTTTTTAGGTATTGGTATGAAAAAGTTGCAATTTTAACTTTGAAAAAATGAAGTAAATGTGCTATTGATAGTATCATGTTTCATTTTGGATGTCGATTTCATGAGTTCAATTCAGAGTGATATAGGTGGTGAAAATCATAATTTTAAGCAAGTCATAATATTGACCTTATAAAAAAGGAGTTGCCATTGTTAGCCCGACTTTTAATTTCGGGGGTCGATTTCCAGGTTTTTTTTCATAATGATATTGTTTGTTAGGATCACAATTTCAACCAAATTATAGACCTGTTGCGACGAAATGGTCCAGTGGAATATCCACGATAATTTACAGGTCAACATGAATATGTTAAAGTGGCCTTAAATGAACTCATAAGATAGTGTCCATGATTTTGTGGATGAGAAATTTGAAATCATCCCATGAACAATAAAGTAAGGTTGTGAAAACATCTAACAAGCATTAGATCAATTGAATATATGCTAAAGAACCTTAAACAAAGTTATCAACTTAACAAGAATTGTGACCTCTAAATGAGAACTCTAGCCCTTAAAATCCATATATTTGCATAAAAAACATGAAAATCGACCCTTGAATCATAAAGTGGTGCTACCGGGAGAACCTTTTTTTTCGAGGTTAAAATTATAACAATTCCCCCCATAGCTTTTAATTCTAGTAAAAGTGTAAACAAAAAATCTTAAAATACACCCTTGAATCAAAAAATGGTGTTCACAACATCACCTCCTTTTTTTTAAGATTAAAATTATAACTTTTTTGAAATCTCGTATTGATAACCAGTATTGTTACGAACAAAAACCTTAAAATCGACCTTCTAAACAAACCTTAGTGCTAGCGATAACACTCTTTTTTTCCCAAGGCTAATATTACTACTTGTTTGAAACTATGGCCTTGACCACTGTTAACATTACAAACCAAAACCTCAAAATCATACGCTAAATCAAAACGTAGTGATACAAATAACACATTTAGTTTTTGTTTCGAGCTTAAAAATGCAATGTTTTTAAAACCATAATGTAAAAAACATCGCCCCATCCCCCGTAAGCTAATACATGGTCTTGCGTGGATTGTTTGGGCGTTGGGAATGATCAGGTGGCGATGCCCAACATCACCGTAGATCCCTACAGGTCGAAACTTGGCCCCCACGGGACTAAGTACCAACTTGCCAGGGCCTATGCCCAAATAATCTGCCCCCTCCACTAATATTTTATTTAATTTAATTTTTTTAATTCAAAATTTTGAAGCTTTTAAAATTCACATTTTCATTAATATTTTTTTTTTAAAGTTTAAAATTTGTATTTTTAAATATAAATGTTTTTAAATTTTAGTTTTGATTTTGATTTTTAAATTATATATATTATAATTTTTTTGATATAGTTTAATTTATTTAGTTTTTAAAATAGTCAAATTTTTTTTTCTCATATTTTGAATTTGTTTTTAAAAAAATTATGTTATTTTAAAAATAAGATATATTATAAAAAAATTTAAGTGTTTAGATTTATTTGTTTATAATTGATATATATTTTTAATTATATATGTATATAAATTTATTTATTATTATTTTTTTAATCTTTATTTTTTGGGTTAAATTTAATCATTTTTCAATTATTGTATTTTTTTATTTTTTATGTTTTTCAACGAAAATATCTATTTATACATGGATATTTTAAAAACATATATTTGTTTTAGTTTTTTTTTTAATAATTCTTTTCTATTTTATTAATTGTTTTTTTCTTTTTCTTTCTTAATTTTATTTGCAATAGTGTGAGTTTTTTAGGTATTGGTATGAAAAGGTTGCAATTTTAAGTTTGAAAAAATGAAGTAAATGTGTTATTGATAGTATCATGTTTCATTTTGGATGTCGATTTCATGAGTTCAATTCAGAGTGATATAGGTGGTGAAAATCATAATTTTAAGCAAGTCATAATATTGACCTTATAAAAAAGGAGTTGCCATTGTTAGCCTGACTTTTAATTTCGGGGGTCGATTTCCAGGTTTTTGTTCATAATGATATTGTTTGTCAGGATCACAATTTCAACCAAGTTATAATTTTAACCTCCCCCCCCGGCACCCTCCCTCCCCCATAAAAAAAGGTCCCCGGGGGGGGTGATGTTGTGAGCACCACCTCTTGACCAAATTGTAATTTTAACCCCCCCAAAAAAGAGGGTGATGATGTGAGTGCCACCTCTTGACCAAATTGTAATTTTAACCTCCTAAATAAAAGGGGGTGATGTTGTGAGCACCACCTCTTGACCAAATTGTAATTTTAACCCTGAAAAAAAGGGGTGATGCTATGAGCACCACCTCTTGGCCAAATTGTAATTTTAACCTAAAAAAAAGGGGGGGTGATGCTGTGAGCACCATCTCTTGACCAAATTGTAATTTTAATCCCGAAAAAAAGGGTGATGTTGTGAGCACCACCTCTTGTTCCGAGAGTGAATTTTGAGATTTTTATTTGTAACTTTATAGATGATGATTGCAAAATTTTGTAGTTTTATCTCGAAAGAAAAAAGGAGCTACTGGTGGCATAACTTTTCAAAACAGGGTAAAAAATGTGACCCTTGAAAAAATTAGAACTTTGGAGAGTTCTTGTTAAGTTGGTAACTTTGTTCTTACTCTGGATTTTCATTTTCTCGATTTTTAACTGAGTCTTTCCTAGAATCACAATGTAGTGGAACCAAGTCTTCAAATTCTTAGCACATGGATGATGGAGGCTATGGATTTGCAAGCCATTAATAACATGCTCGAAAGACAAATAACTCATTGGATTTTTTGGGATCTTCAAGGGTTTCAAAAAACAGATCGTTAGAGCATTTTGTATCTTTGAACATCCATTAATGTTCCCCGAGCTATTAGTGGTGGAACCATGACACAAGTCAAACCAAATTCCACTGTTTCTGGGATAAATCCTCCACCTCTTGGTAATCCACCACCTATCAACACTCTCAAAGCTTGAGATGACATCGATTACACAAATAATGATGTGAAACAAGATGACGACTAACATAGGAAAGGTGGTGTGAGTTGGGAAGAAGGGTCTAGACAAAACTCATGTTCATCACATGGAAATCAATGACCCAATGAAAAGAAAATGACTCATCTGGTACAAGTGTAAATGAAATGGCTCACATTACAAATGGATGGTTCAAAGTAGCCTGGTGGTTGTCAAATAGATCTGAATAGCTAGTATGACATGGAAAGTCAAATAAGGACATTCACTTCTATAAGAGGAAATTCCTTACAACGTAACTAGGTATAGGTGTAGTTCACAATAGTGGTTGGAAATTAATGGCATGTAGTGTCCATTTTCCAAGCATATATGTTTTTTCATTCGTATGCTCGTTAATATACCAGGGATGGGCGTAGTTGGTAGTGGTAGTTCAACATTTATGGCATACGACCTCCATTTTCTTGGTAGAGTGTTTGTTCATTTGTATGGTCGCCAATTAACCAAGTTGTTGATTAACTATGTATGGGATTAGTTGATAGCAGTGGTTGAAAATTAATGGCATATGGCATCCATTTTCCTCACATAGTCTTGTTTAGTGGGCATAAAGGATTTCTACATTCATTCAATGACCAAACTAGATTTCTAACCCTTCATGTTCTACGATGCGATCTTTTTTGCCTATGTATTTCATAAGGAGTTGTAGATGGTTTTCAATAATGGTTGAAGCAAGCATTTTAAGTCATCTTATCACATGTAATATTTTATTTTCATAGTAACTTTTTACTTGTAAGACTCTTATGGATAGAGCTCAATTTGTGACTATTGTAGCTGTAAATACTTCTCTGAATCTACCCATTTCCTTTGTGCATTAAATTATGATACATATTGGATCATTAAATAATTTCTCATCTAACTTGGTACCTTTTGGGTGGAAAACCTGGAGGAATTATCTTGTAGGGCCCAATTTAGTGGTAGGTCCTAGTTTGGAGATTTGGGGTTTGAAACCTTCTAGATCCATTTGAGGCATAAAATGTTTTAGTGTAAAAAAATTGTAAGAATAGTTCCCATACTATTGACGTTGTTCTACACACTAAGACCTTTCCAATAGTGAAAAAATCACCTCAATTGGAGTTCCTATGTGGAAGTTAGGCCTCCCGCAAGTTGAGCTATGTTGTTGACCACCATGGTACTGAGTGGATGCCATATCAACACCCATAAATTACGTGTGGGGATAGCCACATGTGGAATTTAAAGAATATTATAGAAGGTCCAAAACCTTATCACTAATTGAGGGTTGATGATGCAAAAACCCTAACCCTAGATGACTTTTAGGATATGTTAAATATTGGGCTGCTAGGACCATTCTTAAGCATTACAATTGTTCCATAGTTGAGAAAATCATCTAAGAGTGGAATTAGAGAGCATAATAGAGGAGGAAGAGGAATTTGTAGTAGCTATTTATCCCACATTGTCAAACGAAACTCCATAGTAATTTCCCCTTTCTTCGTATGTTCATTTCATAATTGAACAAAAGAGAGACTAGAGTATATGCCTCACATTCTAGCAGGGTTTTCTCCCTTAATGGGTTTCCAAGGATACATATTTTGTTCATTTGTGTGGATGGTGCGTTCTTTTGCTTATTCTTTCATTTTTGTATTTCAATTATTTTTTTTATAAATTTGAGCAACAAGCTAGTGCTATTAAATTCTAGATCTAATAACCTATATATTAAAAGATATCAATATAACAAGATCTATTATGACGAACTGTTCCAATGGAATAAACAAGACAAATTATATATCATATTGGTATCAAAGAAGTTTTCTTTTAGGTATTTGTGAAAATTTATAGAATTTAGGAATTAGCTTAAGAAGGAAATTGTTGAACCCTAGCCATGGAGGATGAGTTTGTTCATAAAAACCCTTGGTATGTAATGGAAGAGAGATTTTCAAGGCTAGAAGAGAAAGTTGTTGATATCTCTCACAACATGGCCCTCCTTATGGCAGCTCTAGAAAACAAGTTCATACCTTTTGAGGAGGTTGGTTTCTCTAGATTGGAAGTTGGACCAGAGAAGAAACCAATAGATAGTGAAAACCTAGAAAAGGAGATGAAAAAAGGGGCCCGAGAAAGAGAAACCAAGTTCCAATGTCATCACTCCTTCACAAATTGTATTCAAAATGGAAGTGAAAGTGGACATCAATCCCTATCAAGGTCAGATCGATGTTGTTAATTTGAATCAATGGTTACAACAATTAGAAGTGTATTTCAGTGTCCATAATATAGATGAAGAGAAAAAAGTTCCATTTGCACGACTGAAACTAGAGGGCCATGCATTAACCTGGTGGGAAAGCCACACATAGAAACTTACGTTGGAGGGTGATCCACTAGTAACTAAGTGGGATTATTTTGAAACCCTCATCAAGTCCTAGTTCTACCCTATTGGGAAGGTTGAATACCAATGGATTCATTGGCATCGATTCAGGAAAAGGCAAGGGCAGAGTGTGAAAGAGTACACCATAGAATTTAGGAAGATGGCGATTATGTTGGGTATATATCCCAAGAACCTAGACATACTCCTCAAGTATATTGGGGGGGGATACATAGTCATTTGCGAAAGCAAGTGATGCTCTTCAAATCTAGGACCATTGATGAGTCTTGTGTGCAAGAAAAGTACTGAGAGTATGTAGGCCATAAGAAAGGATAGCCAAGTGGTTCTAAATATAATGACCACCAATAGTGATGCAGGAGCATCGATGCACCTCAATATGCACAAGATAATTAACACGCGTGGTGCGCATTCAAGGAAGGAGAGGCACCACCCTCTCATTTTTCCTCGAGAATCTAAGGCATGATTAAGGCATTTAATGAGGACAAGCTAGAAGAGCCAAGATATGCCTTCACACAAGCTGGAGATAAGGTCACCATTAATAGGCTGACGGTAGGAGAGATCTGCATCTAATTTGGAGCAGATTTCCATCATTATAATTGCCCTTAGACAAGCCTTTTGAATGGTGATTTGACACCACTAATTTAGCTTGCTAGGGAAGCTCATCGAGCCCCTCTGGTATAAAATGTTTGTATTGTAAGAAAAGTAAAGGTTAGATAGGTTGGGTTAGTTAGGTGGTTGGATAGTAGGCAGATGCATAGGATATAGGGAGAAAACTCAGAGAGCCGAGACTCAGTTGTAGCTCAGACTCCACTATTGTAATTTGATATTCCACCATTAATAGAAAATGACAGTTTTTCCTGTTATCAATTTATGTGTAATGGATGTTGTGTTATGAATGTCATTTACATGCATTTGAATTGTAGATGAATGTTAGAAATTGTTTGTAGGGATAGAGATACAGTTTTATATCTGTGAGTGTGTTGAATTAGTTCTGGTTCTCTAGGTTAAGTGCAAGGAGTGCACGACAGAGGGTGGAAACTTTGTGAGCTGACGCAAGGAGTGTGTGTCAGAACTCAGTGGAGTCAGAAGAGAAACTTCCAAGAGGGCACACTAGGTTAATTCACAGACTCGGGGAGAAATTTCAAGGTGGTTAAGTACCTTGGAAAGAAAGACTGTGTGTGAGGGAGCATAGTTCATAGTTACTGAACACTCTGAAACACTCTGCCAGGAGGGAATCGAGCTAGTGAAAGTGTGCACAAGAGAAACACTATTGGGAGTGTTGGAACCCTTAAGAGAATCCTAGAATTACTGAACATTCTGAGGAAGGAAGGCTTTGCAAGAGTGCATCGACAAAGGAAAGGAGATGCCTTAAACCCTTCAGGAAACAAAGGGAGAGGTCATCGAACAACTTATCCGAGTGCAAGGAGTGCGCTAGAGAGACTATAAGTCCATATTACAAGATCAAGAGGAAGAGAGAGAAGTTTCCAGGAGGGCAGGAGGAGGTTCACAAAGGAGCTGTGAAATTCAAAGGTTTTCAAGCCGAGCAAAGTTGCAGAAGAGTCTGTGTAGAACTCTGCAAGGAGTGCATAAGGAGTTTCGAGAAAAACCTAAGTCTCGAAAGAAGGATTTGCGCCAAGTTTGTAAGGAGGTTGAGGACTTGTCGAAGTCCTGAAGACATAGAAATCGTCCATCATCGGAGGAGGCAGGTGGCAGAAGATAGAGAGGTTCATGAGCAGGAACTTCGGAAGGTTTTCTAGGGGAAAACAAATATCTTCACGAAGCGTGAGGAGTGAAGTGATCCTAGACCATTGGATCCAGGAGTACACGTGGAAAAGAACCACATATTTTAGAGGAGTAAGCCTTCAGAGAAACATCAAGGAGATAATACCCGAGGAGCTGAGAGATGAAGTAATATTAGTCGTCCATTGAGAGGGGACACATGGAGTTGGATCGAATTTTCACTGATTCACAATCGAGATAAGAAGAGTTGGGAGAAGAGAGCACTCATGAAGTCCGAACTCACGAGTTGATCACAACTGTTGATCACGAGAGGGACATGGACCATATATTTGGTTCCAAAGAATTCGTCGATTCAAAAATTGGGGAAAGAGGAGTAAGAATTTCGTGAATGTTTCGAACCATGGGATTGCAAAGGGAGCTGGGCCACGATCATAGTCCATGGTCACGTCAAGGAGGAATCCTAGTGCAGGGAGCTAGCAGCGTTGGCGTTAATATTTGAAGAACGCTAAGAAGAGGTTCTGTAGGTGTCATAGAACCGACGCCGAGAGAACATGGGACCTGTGTCAACTTAAAAATGGTTCCATCAGGAGCCTAACGAACCAGTCGATTCGATGACTTGAACGATCCTAGATCGGGAGGTCATGCAACCCCAAAGGAGGGAAGGGGGCTGTCACCAAGAGTGGTATCAGAGCCTAGATTTTCTTGCAGATCGCAGACAAAGGTGAGAAGGTAGAAGGAGATAGTATGATACCAAGAGTGGTATCAGAGCTTGATTTCTCTCAGGCAGAGAAAAGGAGACAAAGGAGTTGATGCAGAATTGATTTCTGTAGGCCAGGGAGATAGGGTGCCATGCTCTATTGAAACTATTGCAAGGTGTGCAACAGATGATAGACAGCCGGGTGGGCTGTAGCTAAATCAAGATGGCCATTGAAGGTCATAAATGTGATCAAGGAGAAGTCCATTCATAGAGGAACAAGGTAGAGATGAAAAAGGAGCTCAGTGAAATCCGAGCCCAGATGGAGGAGCTAGAATTCAAGATGCAACAGGAGGTAAAGGTACACTGGAGGTATGAGTGGCCAATGAAGCACAGGGAAAAATGGCATATCCAACAACTGGTTACCAGAAAGCAATGCCAGGAGTTGAGAGGATGGACGAGGGAAGTCGAAACCATTAGTGACATAGAAGAAGTGGGTCACATTTGTGAACTAGAAAGTGGGAACATCTTAGCGATGAAGAAGAGGTGAGGTCAAAAAGAGATCTCATGGACTTCCAGGTAGGCAGAAACGAAATCATAGAATGATAGGTGGGCAAGGGAGGAGAGATAATCTCAACTGAGAATTCATATCGACAAAGAGTGCTAACAGATGAAGAGGAAGCAGGAGAAATACCTCGCTCAGATGAAGATTCGCATGGAATTATGAGCCACGTGAATGAAGATGATGAGAAGTTAAAAAAATCGGTCGCCAAGGAGGAGGGTCAGAGGGACATTCTGATCATTGGAGGAGTTGAGATATTCCTACCAAGCGACCAAGGAAAGGATAGCACAGATGTTGCAGATGCGATAGAAATACAGCCCACAGAGACTGTCAAGGATGAGAAGGAACAGATACTGAGGTCTATCCCAACAACAGGAGAAGAGAATCTTGTGGAGTCAATCGACATTTTCAGACAGGAAGCTGAACATGAGATGACTGCAGGACTGGAGTCTGCAGTAGAAGAGGAAGAAGACAACATAGATTTTGTTGATCTATGCGGGGAATCAGAATCCCTAGAGAGGAGAGTGGTAGTGCAAAGCATGCACATCCAATAGGATAATTTGGAAGCAGATGGAGGATTACACCAGCATGGGTTACAACTGGAGGAACCTAGAATGGAACCAGCCGAAGGACTGATGGGAGAAAATCTGTTAGAGGAAGGAGCTGAGCAACAATTCAGTGATGGGAAGTCTGTAGGAGTGGAAGCTGCAATAGTGTGGTGACCTAAGGTCACAAAAGGTGAAGATGACTTGGGAAATTAGTGTGATTTACCCATGGACAAGGAAGAAGTGCAACAAGCTAGCCTGCAACATAAGAGCCAACCGATGGAGTAGATGGATGAGGTGATCGAGGAGGTAAGGAAGCTGATGTTGGGATCGACAGAGGAAGCGGTCAACAAGGAGAATCTAGATGAAAGGAAACCTGCACGAGCAGTGGGGAAGATGCAGGAGTAGAAGCAATGAAGCAAAGGAGCCAAGAGACAACTCCAGGAGAAAGTTTGGGATCCGGGAGAATTTCAACCACACTGAAAAGCTCATGAGTAGGAGCTCATGATTTTCATAGGTGTGGAGTATGATGTAGGATCATCGCTCCACCTCAGCATGTGCCAGCTAATTAACACGCGTGGTGCGCATTCAAGGAAGGAGAGGCGTCGCCCTCTCATTTTTCCTCGAGAATCTAAGGCGTGATTAAGGCATTTATTGAGGACAAGCTAGATGAGCCAAGATATGTCTTTTCACAAGCTGGAGATAAGGTCGCCATTAATAGGCTAATGGTAGGAGAGATTTGCATCTGATTTGGAGAAGATTTCCATCATTATAATTTCCCTTAGACAAGTATTTTGAATGGTGATTTGACACCACTAATTTAGCTTGTGAGGGAAGCTTGTTGAGCCCCTTTGGTATAAAATATATGTATTGTAAGCAAAGTAAAGGTTAGACAAGTTGGTTTAGTTAGTTGGTTGGATAGTAGGCAGATGCCTAGGAGATTGGGAGAAAACTTAGAGAGCTGAGACTCAGTTGTAGCTTGCACTCCACTATTGTAATTTGATATTTCACCATTAATAGAAAATGACAATTTTTCCTGTTATCAATTTCTCTGTAATGGATGTTGTGTTATGAATGTCATTTACATGCATTTGAATTGTAGATTAATGTTAGAAATCATCTACAGGGATAGAGATACAATTCTCTATCTGTGAGTGTGTTGAATTAGGTATGGTTCTCTAGGCTAAGTGCAAGGAGTGCACAACAAAGGGTGGAAACTTTGTGATCTGACGCAAGGAGTGTGTGTCTGAACTCAGTGGAGTCATAAGAGAAACTGCCAGGAGGGCATACCAGGTTAATTCATAGACTCGGGGATAAATTTCAAGGTGGTTAAGTACCTTGGAAAGAAAGATTGTGTGTGAGGGAGCACAGTTCAAGGTTACTGAACACTCTGAAACACTCTGTCAAGAGGGAATCAAGCTAGTGTGAGTGTGCACAAGAGAAACACTGTTGGGAGTGTTGTAACTCTTAAGAGAATCCCAGAATTACTAAACATTCTGAGGAAGGAAGGCTTTGGAAGAGTGCATCGACAAAGGAAAGGAGATGCCTTAAACCCTTCAGGAAACAAAGGGAGAGGTCATCGAACAGCTTATCCGAGCGCAAGGAGTGCGCCAGAGAGACTGTAAGTCCATCTTACAAGCTCAGAAGGAAGAGCGAGAAGTTTTCAGGAGGGCACAAGGTCGTTCACAAAGGAGTGGTGAACTTCGAAGGTTTTCAAGACAAGCAAATTCACAAAAGAGTCTACACAGAACTTTGCAAGGAGTGTAGAAGGAGTTTTGAGAATAGCCTAAGTCTCGAAAGAAGGATTTGCACCAAGTGTGTAAGGAGGTCGAGGACTTGTCAAAGTCTCTAATATAGAGAAATCGTCCATCGTCGGAGGAGGCAGGTGGCATAAGATAGAGAGGTTCATGAGTAGGAACTTCAAAAGGTTTTCCAGGGGAAAACAAAGACCTTCGCGAAGCGCGAGGAGCGAAGTGATTTTGGACTGTTGGATCTAGGAGGACACATGGAAGAGATCCATGTATTTCATAGGAGGAACCTTTCAGAGAAACATCAAGGAGAGAATACCCGAGGAGCTGAGAGCCGAAGTAATCTTAGTCGTCCATTGAGAGGGGACACGTGGAGTTGGACCGGCTTTTCGCTGATTCGCAATCAGGAGAAGCATAGTTGGGAGAAGAGAGCACTCACGAAGTCCGAACTCACGAGTTGATCACAGTCTTTGATCGCGAGAGGGACATGGACCATAGATTTGGTCTCGAAGAATTCATTGATTCGAAAATCGAGGAAAGGGGAGTAAGTAGTTCATGAAATTGCTAAAGCAGGAGATCGCGAAAGGAGCTGGGCCATGGTCATAGTCTGTGGTCACGTCAAGGAGGAAGCCTAGCATAGGGAGATAGCAATGTTGGTGTTAATATTTGAAGAATGCTAAGAAGAGGGTCCTCGAGAGTCACAGAACCGATGCCGAGAGAATAGGGGACCTGTGTGAAGTTAAAAACAGTTCCATCAGGAGCCCGACGAACCAGTCGGTTCGATGACTTGAATGATCCTAGACCGGGAGGTTGTGTAGCCCTGAAGGAGGGAAGGGGGGTTGTCACCAAAGATTCTTCCAAGGAGGGGAAGAAGAACTGCAAAGGAAAATAGAACAATATGACATCTACTACACATCAATGTAAGGATCCAAACAACCACTACAACCTTTTAAATATTGATGGTCACACTAAAGACAAGGGTTGGAAACTACATCCATAGTTGAATCCTAGGAACCACAAGAAGGATTCCAAGAAGAAGAACCTACTGGGAAAGGATGTGGGAAACTAGGTAGAGAGTAGCTTGGTTGTGGATAAGAATATTGTCTATGCTTTAGTGCAGAAGGGAGTGAATATGAATGTTTATGTAATGCACCAACTACATTTATGTTATTGATGAATGACATGTTGTGTTCCTATTTGGATTCATTTGTGATAGTGTCTTTGGATGTCATATTGGTTTGTATTTCTACCTAGGAGGATCACATCTCACATCTCATGCAAGTGTTAGAGACTTTGAAAAATCATCATTTGCAAGAAAACCTTAATAAATGTGAGTTTTCTCAATAGTCATTGGTGTATTTGGGGTATGTGATTCACTAGTAAATTTGGGTCATTTTCCGACAACACTTTCACCATAATTCTGGCGTACGGTTGTTGGGATCCTGATCTAGGTGGATATTGATGGCCACCCACCTTTTCTAGCTAGCTCAAAACAAATTTCTGGCAATTTTGGTAATTTACTATTTTTAGCAGTTTTTCGGGTCCTGAACTTCCGGAGCCATTTTGAGGCTTTAAACGACGTTTTTTTGGGTATGTTGCAATGAAAATGTTGTATTCCTCGGATATATATTTCCAATGGACTATCGTACACCTAAAATGGAGATCGTATGCAAAAGTTACGACCACGGGAAGTTGATGTACTAACTTACCCAAACGGGGCCCACATGACTTTTGGCGCTTCATCTCCTAGAGTTAGGTTTTTGGATGTTTAGGGTTTTTGAAGCTCCTGTTTATTGTAAAAAGACCTTGAGAGACTCATTGTAATAATATTATTGTGAATGAGCACAACGATCACATCTCTTCTTAGAGATAATCCACCACCATTCTAGTAAGCTTGTTTTCCTTTGCATTTTACAGTTTCAACTTATTTCCTTATTGAATAGAAAACCAATTTTACTGTATCTCTGTTATTCTGTGTTAAGCATCTGTTAATAATATGTAGTCATTTCATTCTACTCATAAAATCTAGATCAATGGTATCAGAGTGGTCTGCTCCTTGTCATCTTAATGCATGTCCCCAAAGAGGCTGAAGTACAAAGAGTTGGGTCTCGAGCTTGTTTCTCTTGAGGAAAAAATCTCTAGCATGCCCAAGTGACCTCTCATGGCAGGAGAAAATAAATATGATGGGATAGGAGACCCTTTCAAACTGTTGATTAAGGAATCCCTCACGCAACAGAGGAACAAGATTATGGATAGTTTCACGCAAATCCTTTGGTGGCTACCAACACGTGATGCATCTTCTTTGAGAGGAGGCAGCACCCCCTTCAAGGTACAAATAAAATTCGATATTCATTAATTTGAAGGTCAGATAGATGTAGATTCTATAGACAAGTGGTTGAATCTACTAGAAGGGTATTTTTCTATGCATAACTTTCGAATAGAGAAAAGATTACTTTTGCGCTCCTCAAAGACGTTCCCCATGTCAAAGATTGGTGGGAAACTTTCTATGAGAAAAAGGAAATAGAGGAACCCTCATTATTTACAGTCACAACCACCTGGGAATCCTTCAGGGATGCTATTAAGGAACAACACCATGATGTCGAAAGTTATGATGACTTGTATACCAAATGGACCACACTGTGGCAAGAAAGAGACCAAGCAGTGCCAGATTTCACAAATATCTTCCATACCTTGCGCACCAAGTTGGGTATCAAAGATTCAGAGAGACATCTGGTGCTCAAGTATCAAGGTGATATACATAGATACATTCAGACTGAAATGGAATTTCTGGACATGTCATCCTTGGGCGCGGCCTACCGATATGCTATCAAAGTCGAGTAGAACCTCAAACAAAAGACATGACAATTTGGGTCGGGGAACCCCTCACAAAAAAATGAAGGAAAGGGCGGCCCCAACCCACAGAATAAAGGACAGAGAAAATATGGACAGTATAAGGACAACCAGTCCAAGCCGCAAGCAAATAAGGACACTGGAAGGACAAAGAAAGATACCGGGAAGTGGTGCAACTTCCATAAGAGCCCTTGGCATAACACTCCTGACTGCCACTCAAAGCAGTCGCTGATGGCCGAAGTGAAAGCCTCTAAATCAGATGCGAGTTATGACTCTGAGTCAGAACCAGAAAGGGGAAGATAGATCATTGACGCGAAACCCAGTGCCACCATTGCTACAACCAAGCTCCAACATGGTGAACCAGATGAGCCAGAAGAAGGAGAGTGCCTCTTCCATTCACATATGTGGGTTAAAGGAACCCCACTGCACTTCATCATTCCAAGAGATAGCTAGAAGAACCTCATCTCAGTAGAGGTCATCAAGCAGTTAGTCTTGCCAACAACGCCGCACCCACAACCCTACACCATTGGATGGCTCCGCCAAGGAAGCAATCTCCGCGTCAGCCAACAGTGTCGACTGTCGTACGGCATCAAGCCTTTCAAAGACGAGGTATTGTGTGATGTTGCTCGTCTCGAAGTTTGTGATGTTATTTTGGGCCAACCTTATTTATGGAAATGTCATGCTATATATGAGTCTAGGCCTCGTAGTGTTATTATTACTTTGAACAAGAAATTGTACAGGATACTCGAGGTTGTCCCACCTAGTGCTATTCCTTGATCTCTGTTAAGCAATGCAGGAAGGGCATCTCTCAGACGAGGAAGCTTGTCTTCTTCGTGATTCACTCTTAGAATGAGTGAAAGATCACAACCACATCTAGGGCCTCTACGACCGACCTCTCCACATAGCAGAAGAAAGTAGATAAGGTCATGGAAGAATACTCAGATATATTCTCCTCACTTACTGGGGTACCTCTGCACTGCCACGTCAAGCATCCCATCGATCTGACCCCCGATGCACCGCTGCCCAATGGGCCAGACTATCGCTTCTCTCTGTTAGAGAATGAGGAGATCAAGCAACAGATCCAAGAGCTTCTCCACAAGGGGCACACCCATCCTATCTCATCACCTTGCAGGAGCCCAATCATGCTGGTACAAAAGAAAGATGGAACCTAGCGATTCTGCATTGATTACCGGGCTCTGAATAAAATCACAGTCAGAAACCGGTACCTGATTCCCCAAATTGACGACCTCCTTGATCAACTCATGGGGGCCAAATACTTCAGTAAGATTGATCTGAAGTCTGGCTACCACCAGGTCCCGATAAAACAGACAGATGTATGGAAGATCGCCTTCAAGTCAAAGGAAGGCCTTTTTAAATGGTTGGTAATGCACTTTGGTTTGACAAATGCTCCAACCACTTTCATGAGGATGATGGATGATATACTATGACCATTCACCAATAATTTTGTAGTGGTGCATCTGGATGACATTCTCATTTACAACAAGACTTGGGCCGGACACTTGCAGCATCTTCAGTAGGTTCTGTACACCCTGTGGCAGCACAAGCTATATGCCAACTTGGAAAAATTATCCTTCGACATGGATAGGGTCCATTACCTGGGCTACATCATTGATCAACATGGCGTACATGTGGATCGAGCCAAGATCCAAGTCACCCGTGACTATCCAACCCCAAGCACACTCACTGATCTTCGAAGCTTCTTGTGCCTTGCCAATTTCTACCATAGGTTCATGTTGGGATTCTCCCATATTGCATGGGCCCTCAGCCAAATAACCAGGGGCGGTGGTAAGGTGAAATTTGCATGGGGCTGGTCCCAAAAAAAAGAGTTCAATGATTTGAAGCAACATTTGTGCTCAGCCCCAATACTTTCACTACCAGACTTGCAACAACCCTTTGAGATTGAGACAGATTCTTCAGACTATGTTGTGGGTGTCGTTCTCACTTAGCACAACCACCCTGTGGCCTATCATAGTGAGACACTATCAGATGTTGTCCATAAGTAACCTACTTACAATAAATAAATTTACTCCATTGTGCAAGCCTGCCGCCAGTGGAGAAATTACATTCTTGGGAAGGAGACAGTCATCCACACTGATCATAAGCCACTGCAGTTCATGCATACACAAGGAAAATTGCAGACTGACTGCCATCAAAAGTGGTCCATATACTTGCAGAAATTCCACCTCAACATCAAGTATAAAATAGGAAGCACCAACCATGTCGTTGATTGCTTCAGTAGACCACCAGTCACGACACTCACCACAATGATCGATTCTTGCAACCATGAGACCTTTGGATGGGCCCAACTCTATGAGACAGACTCAGACTTCGCCACCACCTACGAAATGTTGGGTGCAAAGGAAGTTGTTGATAATTTCCATCTTCAGGATGGGTTGTTGTGTCGTCTTGGCCATATCTATGTTCCATCAAGAGAGCGAGTGAAGTTGATCTGGGAAGCCCACTACATTTGAATGGCATGACACTTCAGTGTCGAAAAGGCAGTGGCAATGCTATAGAAAAATTTCTATTGGATGAAACTTTGACAAGAGGTCAACAAGTATATCAGGTCTTGCACTGCCTATGCTATTGCCAAACCGACCACTAAGAAACAGGGCCTGTACACCCCTCTTCCTAGTCCTGACAAGCCATGGGAATCCATCTAAATGGACTACATGTCGGGCCTCCCATCCACTAAGCGGGGAAATGACTGTGTTTTTGTGGTTATTGATCTCTTTTCTAAGATGGCAATTATGGTTGCCTACAAGAAGAGCATCACAGCAGAAGCCACTGCCAAGCTCTTCTTTGAATGAGTCTAGGTACATTTTGGAATCCCACAAACCATTGTCTCAGATTGGGATAGTCGATTTCTTAGCACATTCTGGTTGAGCCTCTGGTCACTGCTAGACACCAAGCTCACCAAATCCATGACCTTCCACCCCCAAACAGATGGCCAAACTAAGGTCATAAATTGAATTATAGTGCATATCCTGCGCATGTATAATTTCAAGCACCCTCACACATGGGATGAGAGTCTACCCTATGTCCAACATAACTACAACAAAGCCCTGCATAGCTCAATAGGCCACAACCCCTTTCGGGCGAGGTTGGGATTCCAACCATTGGGTCCCATAGATGTTTCACTTCCTCTTGTGGTTACCTCGGTCGAATTCTCTTCTGCTCCAACTGAGGCTGACAAAGCCACCCGGTTCATTGAGAGGATCCAACACATCCGCCAACAGGTTCAGAATATCCTACAAAAGTCCAATGAAAAGTACAAGAAGCTCCATGATCAACATCAGGTGCCACATAAGTTTCAGGTGGGCGACAAAGTTTGGTTTCACTTGTGTTAATGCTCTATAAATTTCCTAGAGGTTGTCAGGAAAAAAGAAATATACGGGGGGTAACTTTATCCAACCACTTCAAAGCTAGAATCTAGCCCTACCAACTTCAGAGAGGGATCTCTCTATATGATTTAGATATGTTTCCAATTTAAAATATTAGGCTAGGTAAAAAGAATGTGTTGGTTTTGTTTGTTATAGTTTTTGTCGGGTTGGTTGAGATAGTTTACACATCCATTGGGCTATGGGGTCTGTATCATGAAATAAGATCTAAACCAGAAAGAAAATAAACCTTTCATAGGGCGAGATGATGTAATCGCTGGATTCTTTTAGTAGCATAAATGAGGAATAGCAGAAAAATGTGAGAATGTCAATTACAACAAAGAAGCAGTTAAGAATTTTTTTATCATAAAATCAGAAGATGAAACACTAAAATCTTTCAAAGTGAGAAACATGGTTTACAAAGATAAATCCTGCAACATTCATTACTTTCAAAGATTACATTTAGAAAAAAATGTGATAACTAAGCGAGAATAACATTAAACTATCACCAGTGAATACACACAAGAATCCTATAAAAATGCCTCTTTGTATTAATGGAAGATCTCTTGAAAAATATTACAGTCTGATAGCTTGCAGGGCATAAAGATCAACCCTCAATACTTTGAAAAGTGAAGTATTTATAACCCAACATTACAAATGATCCTGTCATTAAAGATCAGGACGTGGTAAATCTATTTTTAGCCTAACTAACTTAACAAATTACAAGAATCTAGGAAAGTGTTTGATGATGCGTCGCAACTGCATGTTGTTTTCTGGGTGAACTGTTGGTGAGGCCTCTGCATGACCTTATCTGATTGGATAGTTGACTGGGCTGGGACAACTCATCTACTACTCGATCAGGTCACAAAGCTCTTCCCATCGAAGATGACTAGGAATGCTGACTTTGAGTAGCCTTTGGTAGACTTCATCCATTTCTGTGTACTTGGCGAAAGTAGGCTTGGTGATGAAGATATACCAGATCTCATGCTGAATGCTGATATCCAACTGAAGTGCATCTAGGAAAGCCTTGCCAGTGATGCTTCCTTGAATCCATGAAAACTTTGAACTATCCTTAGCCACATCGGCCAGTCTCTTTTTGTAGTCTGGGAGTGTCATCAGTTTGTCATTTATCACCTTCAAACAAGGAATACATTTCTTCTGTAGAGCCTCAAACTTGCTGAAAAACTTTTGTACCCCTAGGTCCATGGCCTGAACCTTTTCTTCTAGCTGTAGCATCAATCGTCTCTTGGTCAAGACTCTTTTGACCTCAAGGATGGTCTTTGTTCTATCCTCAATTCTCAGTTCTTCCAGCTCCTCTCTGGTTTTAGAATTCAAGAATTTGATGATTTCATTAGCCTGTGTGGGCATCTCTCCCAGTTCTGATCTGATCTTCTCGATGGCTTGTTTACTTCTCTGCACCAATTCATTTTTCTCAAATATAATCTGTATCATTGGCCATATTTCATTCATAGACTTGGTGATGTCTGTGCAGACACTTTCTTTGACTTCAGCCAGTGTTTTACCTGCCATTATTTGCTTCCAGAGCTGTTGTAACTCTTGTTTGAGCTGGTCTGACACCTGTTTTTCCTTGGAGAAATTGGTTTGATAAGAATATTTGAGTTCCTGAAGGTTCTCAATCTCCTTTTTGAGCCTGCTAATCTCTGTCTCCTGCAGGTTCATCTCTTCCATAGATTTGGCCAATTCAACCGTCTTTTCTAGAGACGTCAGTGGATTCGCCGATGGGACTTCTGCTAGTGATGTTGTGCTCATTACTGAGAGTGGAACTGCACTCAATGGAACGACTTCCATGGGTTTCAACTGTTATTTCTCTTTCACTAGCTTTTCCATCTCAGCTTCCATTTCCTTCAATTTTGCATTCTGCTCCCTGATTAACTTAAGCATCTCATCTTTTTCTCCTTCTGTCTCTACTATTTCCTTTGCCTGCGAGTCTACTGTTGGTGGTAGCTTCAATTGTTTCCTCAAAGACACTATGTCAAAAATTTTCTTCTTTATCATCTCCTCGTCTAATTTCACATTCGAGGGGTCGTACCCAATCTTGAGGACCAGTTCCTCTAGCATTTTGATCCTGTTATCCTTGGCAAAGGATGATATTTTCTCCAACTTCAACTGTGTCTGGATGTTGTTCAGAGACACTTGTAACCTAGAGGCAGTAGTGGAAGCATGTGCTAGCGTGGAGAAAACCATTTCTCCCGTCTGCCTGTGCAGATCCATTTGATCGACAGGGTGCACGTCTTTAGTCTAGAATTCAAAAGTTTCCCTCTTGTAATTGTTGATTACCTTTGGGTCTGGTACCTGCTATTGGAGAAATTCCATGTGCACTTTGCCCTTCTCCGTGTCAAACACTAATAGTAGCTTGTGTTGTGTAGATGACATCTGCTTCCAGAATTGGGCGTATGTGCTGTTGGTCAGAGTTTGATTCTTTTTCTTGATCAAGTCATATTTCTCAAAGATGCTCAGCTTTGGTCCTGTCTTGCCTGGCTGGTTGATTGGTGGAGTATCTGTAGTCTTATTTGGTAACACAGTGGTTATAATCTTCTTCCTGCTTGTGTTGAGGAGAGACTGATCAACCTCTGTCACTGTAATGGATGGAATTTCCTTTTCTCTAGCCGGGTCAGGAGCTGGACTGGTTTTTGGCCTCTTGGTATGCAGTCGAAATTCTTCTAATGACACTTCAGTGACAGGAGGTGACAAATCCTGCCTAGGATTTTTCTCCTGCGGAGCCTGTGGTGTGGTTGTTTGTGATACAGTGACCGAGGTGTCCTATTGTTCTGTTTCAACCAAAGTGTTTGGTTCCCATCCTGTCTGGTTTGCAAATTTCTCTACCTCAAGCCTAGATTCGTGGACATACAGGATATTCTTGTTTTTTATCTTCATCTCTGAAATGATCCTGCACAGATCGTAGTGCCATGTGAAACTCATGAAGAACTTCATTTCCTTCAGCAGCCTGTCTACTTCCTCCCCGGTGCCTCGATTGTTGCATATGAAAGACCTGATCTACCCTTTGATTCTGAGTTGTTGCTTCTTCTTTAAAGACACAAAGTGAATATCATCCGAGTTTATCATCTGCCTTATGTATTCCAGAGAAAAAATTCGGACAGGTAAGTATTTGGGCAGTTTATATGGGGCCAACTCGCACCCATAGACTCTAATCTCAGTGTGATTTTGGTACAGGTACCAATCACCAGTCTTTGTATAATCCGAGAGATGTAGGATCCTTTGGACTTCATCATTAATCCTGGGTTCAGGTCTGCCACTGAGCATACTCACCACTGGGTGGTAGAATTGATCAATGAACTGCTTGAAACTAAATTCCGTAGAGTTATGTCTGAGCAGGGATGTCCATGTGGTTACTGCCTGGGGTCTGCCATCTCCGTCCATCTTCTACATGTAAAAAGAAAATTTGTCTGCTTGGAAGAAAACGAACAGGTATGCCAGTATTGAAGAATACCGGAACATGCCTTCTGTGGTGAAATTGACAAATTGCTTGTGGATATTGTTTGCCAGGAACATGTTGAAGTCGAACTGTGTAGTAGGCTTCTCATCGGTGGAGAAAATAGACAAAAATCCCAAAATGGGTTCATCTACCCACTGATCTGAATAATAATCCAATAAGGCACATAGGGACGTGATAACTTGGTTTCCTTTTGTTGAGAACATGGAGGAAGGATAGGGGGGATTTGTAGTGGGGAGCTGAGCGGATTATGGAAGAAAAAGCTCAAATATTTGAGCTCTTTGAGGAAAAGTCATCTTCTGATATAACTCTATAAGGATTTAAAGGTTAAAAGGTGATGTGGATTCGGCTCAGGATATTTGCATCATTTGGTCAATGGTTTCTGGTGTGATGAGGAAGAGAACCTCCCCAGACGAGGATACGATGGCTCTTTACTCAGGAATATAGTGGGCTTGGCACTTGAGGGCGAACTCTGGGAAATGGTGAATTTGGGGGAAGAGATACAGGGGTAGGTTGGACTCCCAGAGTCCAATTTCGTCACTTTGGTCCAGGAAAAATTCTTTAAGCCATGATTGAAGGTCTGCGAAGTCAAAATCACACTTAGTGTCTGCGATTAAGTAGTCTTTGTCAGCCAATGGAATCCTGTCGAGATCGACAAGAGGCGGGAGAAACAGATTCTCCTCTCCTTTTGTTTGTTTTGATTTTGGCGCCATTACTATAATAATACCTGCAAATAAAACAATATTAGCGGGGATGACTGTAGATGGGGGCAACTGACTGTAACAGAGAAGAAAATGGGTAAATTCTCTGGTGAGATGGGTGGGTAAATGGTGAAGGAATGAAGAGTGAGGGTAATTTTGAATAAATAGGTATCCGTTGGGTGCGGGGGACAGATCAGCTGGTTAATGGATAAGTTATCCAGTAATAAATGGCCAACGAGTCTTTTAGAATGTGAGATGGAAGGTGACAATGACTGAGGGATACTGATGATGGATGATGTGGCATTTATCGATTGGGGGAAAAAATCATGGTGAGGGGACTTGCCACAAGTGAATGAGGGAGAAGGACTGACGGAGTTATGGGATGTGACTCTTTTGGAAAGGTGGATGATGACGTCCCGAGGTGACGAGGTATGTCAAACAGTACGAGGTGGTGGGACTCAGGACCAGTAGATTTATGCCACGTATTGATAGGGGGCCCTCCAGAGTAAGATTCCATTTCGGACCCCCCCCCCCCAACCGTTAAAGGTAGATCAGTTGTGGGGGTCCAAAAAATACCTTGGGTCGTCGATCTGCGTGATTTCCTTTAGACCACAGATCTGTGTGCGCTCTTTAACACACGTTCCGGACCCCCCC
>ML786684.1:383332-410363 GCA_009831015.1 Picea engelmannii | reverse complement strand
GAAATTAGCCAATTAATTTGTGATGAAGGATTTGGGTGCTGCAAAGAAAATCCTTGGTATGAGAATAACAAGAGACAGGAAAAATCGCAAACTGACATTGTCTCAGGGTGAGTACACAAAGAAGGTGTTGGAGAGGTTTAGAACGCAAAATGCAAAACCAGTTAGTACACCTTTGGCCAACCATTTCAAATTAACTAAGGAAATGTGTCCCAAGACACAGGAGGAGATAGAATACATGTCCAGGGTCCCATATTAATCAGTAGTTGGCAGCTTGATGTATGCAATGGTTTGCACAAGACCAGATATTGCACATGCAGTGGGAGTTGTGAGAAGGTATATGAACAATCCAGGTAAAGAACATTGGGAGGCAGTAAAGTGAATTCTCAGGTATTTGAGAGGTACTGCTACACATGCATTATGTTTTGGAGGTTCATACACCTTTCTACAAGGATATGTTGATTCAGATATGGCAGGTGATAAAGACAGCAGGAGGAGAACCACAAGGTATGTTTTTACTATAGGTGGAACAATAGTAAGTTGGATTTCAAAACTACAAAAGGTTGTTGCACTTTCAACAACAGAGGTAGAGTATGTTGCTGCTACAGAGGCTAGTAAAGAGATGATTTGGTTACAAAGGTTTATGGAAGAATTGGGAAAGAAGCAAGAGAACAACAGGTTGTACTATGACAGTCAAAGTGCCATTCACCTTGCAAAGAACTCAACCTTTCATTCGAAGACTAAGCATATATAGTTGAGGTACCACTTCATACGATCTGCCTTGGAAGATGGACAATTGAAGCTGGAAAAGATACACACTAGCCATAATCCTGTAGACATGTTAACAAAGGGAGTAACCAGGGAGAAACTAAGTTCTTTCTCAGTTTCAGTTGGTCTTCAAGAATGAAGATGAAGATGAGAAATTTTCCAGGTCCAAGAAGGTTTAGAGTCCAACATATACAACAGTGGTGGAGTTGTTGAGATCAATCTCCAAGTGAAAGATTATTGGTTGTGGAGCCGGATTATCTTCCTGATTTAGAGGTCCTTTACTTTCAGCTGTGTTTATACCCCATGAAGTATTTACACCCCAGAAGTATGTACACTCTTCCACGTGGGGGAGTGCAGAGGGGGGGTACCCCCTCTGTGGGGTCCGGGGGGGCTATCCCCTCGACTTGGGGCAAGCGGGGGTTCGGGGGCGAAGCCCCCGAAGCAAAAATTTCCTTGTAAAAGTATATTGTAATTTTATTGTAAATCTGGACCATTCATTATAAGGTTGCAGATCTAACGATAGAGATTATATTAGGGTTTTTTTCCCTATCAGGCAACTCTCTTTTATGAGGGAAATGTATTGTGGCTATGTATGTTGGCGAGTATTGTATTTCTGAGAGAGGAGACTGTGAGAGAAAGAAGAGGAAGTTACAATGGGTTTTGCTGTAGGTTGTATCCCTTCATTTTGCTGGATAATAATAAAGAAAGGACCTGGCTATTTCTCTGGTGGACGTAGCCCACATTGGGTGAACCACATAAATCCGTGTCTCTCTTGTATTGTGTATCTTCTATGTTTTGTTTTCGCATTTGTTTTATTTTATTGCTCCGCGGTCCTGTTTTTCTAACACTGTGCTGGCCCGAAGAAGGAGGATTTATTTCTCTGATGAAGTCTAATCCCCATTGCTGAAAAGGGGCTTCAACGGAGATCGGTTTCATGGGTAGAGGAAGAAGTTTCCTTTTTCCTTCAAACAACTGACATTGATGACATGAAGTCACTTTCTGATGCACATCGACGAATAAAGTTGGCCAATAGAATCTAGCTCTGAGGATTTTGTTGGCTGTGGCCTTCCAGTTCAGATGACCACCACAGTCTCCTACATGAAACTCCTGCAGTACTTTGTCAGCTTCATCATTCAATAAACAATTTAACAAAATACCTCCAAGATCTTTCCAATACAGATTGCCTTCCAGAATACAGAATTTTAATGCTTTCAATTTCAAAAACCTAGCTTTAGTCTTGGTCAGATCAGGGGAAGCTTGTAAATTATGCAAAACAAATATTAGGTCTGTGTACCATGGAGAGTTGAGAAATACCTCTCTCACTCTTGGAGTCGCCTGCTCACCTTGTTCATCTGCTGTAGCTAAGAAATTAATGTCAAGAGCATGGAAATTTGATTCAGCCATTAACTTTGCTAGACCTTGACCTTTAATCAGTTAAGTAGGCTTAATCTCTATGTCATACTCTAGAATGATAGCAATCCATTTTCCTCTTCGGCCATCCAGATTGTTTTGGGTTAAAATGTCTTTTACTACCACATTCAAAACATATGCAATGGTGTGGGAATGGAGAATGTATACTCTAAAATATTTTATGGCTTTTACCAAGGCAAAATCTAGTTTCTCCATTATTTTATAATTCAAAGCAACATCTCTTAAAGATTTACTAAAAAAGGCTATGGGTTGTTCATACCCTTCGTTGTTTTTCTGTAGTAATACTGCTGCAATGGTATGTTCGGAGGCGAAAGAAAAAAGATAGAAATATTTGGTGAAGTCAGGACTGATCAAGACTAGGGCCTGCGTGACTGCGCGTTTGACTTGTTCAAAAGACTGTCTGGACTCAGTGTCCCATTTTATTTTTGTGTCCTTTTTTAACATGTTTGTGATGTTTCTAAGAAGTTCAGCTAGGTTGGGTATGCATCTTCACAAAAAGTTTATTTTTCCAATAAAAGACTGTAACTCTTTGATGTTTCTTGGGTGTTCTAATTTCTGAATGGCCTCGATTCTGCTGGGGTCTATTTTAATTATGTCCTTAGGATTATGTGCCCTATTAGTTTACCTTCCTCTAATTCGAAAAGGCTCTTCTTAGGATTTAAAGAAATCCCAAATTTCCTGCATTTCTCAAAAACTCATCTGAGATGTCGTAAGTGCTCGTCATCAGATTTGGAAAACACAGTTACATCGTCCAGATAGATGACAATAAATTTGTTGAGTTCTTCCACAAAAACAATGTCCATTTCTCTCTGGAAAGTGGCCTCGACGTTCATCAACCCGAAAGGCATTTTCACATACATGAAAGTACCCCATGGTGTTGTGAAAGTGGTTTTTTCTTGGTCATCTGGGTGAACGAGGACCTGATTATAACCTGAGAACCCATCCAGTAAAGAGATTCGACTGGATCCGACTACCCTTTGTAATATGTGGTCCATTATTGGCAGTGGGTAATTTTCCTTCAAAGAGACCTTATTCAGATTTCGGAAATCAATGCAAAGCCTAATTTCTCCGGATTTCTTTTGTGTTGGGACCAAATTTGAAACCCATTTGGAAAATCGTAAAGGGACTATGATTTTAGCATCGTACATTTTTTTGATTTCTTTTTCTATCAGGGGAAGTGGCTTGGGATTGATTCTCCTAAGTTTCTGTTTGAAAGTTTTTTGGTCTTCTTTAATTGGAATCCTATGTTGTATGATGCTTGTATTGTAAGCTTTCAAGTCCTCGTAACCCCATGAAATATGTCTGAATATTCCTTGAAAAGCTCAATGTATTTGAGTTTCTTTTCAGGGGGTAATGATTTGGAAATTTTCACCATCCTGGGTTTCTGTTCTGTCCTTATATTACAATCTTCTACTTCTTGACCACTGGCTTCAATTTTCGGTTTTTTAGCTACATCATTAAAATCAAATAAGTCCTCTAAAGGAACTAAACCCCTAGGTAAAACATTACTTTTCAAATGCAAAACATCAACTTCTATCTCATCATCACCTAAATCTCCTAAATCTATCTTATTTACACTATCATTTCCAAAATCAGGTCTTTTTACATTTTCATCTTCATTTTCTAAGTCTATGTTTGTACACTCGAAATCATTTTTACATTGCAGAAAATCTTCAATTTGATCATCATTACCAAATACCTGCCAGTATCTGATGTTGTCTGGAACAGTTGGTCTGCACTTCACCTCCACCGTGTATGGGCGAGTGAAATGAAAATGTATCTTGCATGTGGTCGCTGACGTAGTTAACCCGTTTGCCAAAATATTCTATCCCCTAGGCATCACCTACAAATCAACTTCAGTGAAACATTTAAGGGCATCCAGAACAACATTCCTATAAGCTCTAAGACGAGGGTGTTTTTCTGCATACTCACCTTTAATTTTCTTGATTATTAATTCGAAATCACCTCTCACCATAATTTTTTTGGAACCAACCTTCTTTAGAAGTTTCAGACTGAGCATCAAGGCTTCATACTCGGCAGTATTGTTAGTGCATTGAAAATTTAATTTGTAAGAATGGTTTTCTGAATACCTGGATCTTTGATTGTGCAGCCAAACTCTTGCTCCAGCTCCTTCTTTGCTTACAACTCCATCAAAGTCCATGCTCTAGAAATCCGCTGGAAATTCTTCAGTTATCACATTTTTCTTTCTTTCTGCCTCAACGATTTCTCGGCCTTCGTCCGGACCAAATGTATCTTCTTCCAGCTGAACAATTTGTTCTCCCATATCACCATCATTGTATAGGATGAAGGAGTCTAGGTCAGAATGTGCAGAGTACAGAGGATAGTTATGTGGTTTTTCTTGGCTGCTCACCATGTACTTCATCAGTGTTTCTCTTTATAGTCTTCTCTGTTGACCAAAAACTGGGACAGTGGCATACGACATATCCAACTGCAAAGTACCTTTCAACTTGGCCCCCCAAGACCGGGACAAAAACATACCATATTTCGGGGGAATGTATGCAACCACAACATCCATGACCATGTTTTTTGCGAGAATCTGAACCAGTGTGATACACAGATCCTTGATCAAACCGATACATCTAACTTTACTGGAGTCAAACGAGTGTAAGTCCTTGTAAGGTCTGGTAACCTCAAGTCCCAGTTTTTCCATCATTGCTTTAGGCATCAGATTATGGGAAGCACCTGAATCTAACATAACATTATGCAGAATCAGGTCATGTATATTAAGACTGATGTAAAAAGGAGGGATAGCACCATTGTCGGTCTGAACATCCACTTCTGTTTTGAACAAGAGTTCGGGTTGGTCATCTGTAAGGTTTATAGTATCTGAATGATTTGTTGATCCAACGGTTAAGGCCTTCATACCTATATCAGGTTTAATGGTCAGTGCTTTAATCACCTGTGAACAGTAAGCGTCTTTGCTCAACAACTCAGAAAGGGGAATGGGAATTTTTACTTTGGCTAATTCCCCTTCGAGGTTGAAAGGTGTAGGTGCTATGCTTTGGCTCGACAATTATGGTTTGTCCACCATAATTTTCTGGCCAGATGTATTTGGTGGGTTAATTGATGAAACCTCAGACTCTGATGATCTTTTCAGAATAGTAAGGTTTCTTTTTGCTGGAACTTCAGCATTACCCTTCTCAGGGCTCTTCTCAGTAGAAGGCTCAGGGGCTTTTTGGGTTTCGACTGTCTTCTTTGTTTCGGTCACATTTTTCAGAGAACTCACGTCTATCTTCTTACTTTGCAGAATGTACCTCCAAAATAGCATTTTCAAATGCCTGTTGTTCCACATATTCAACTTCTTCACTTACTTTTGTTTGATTGAGAAGAAAAAGTTCTTTCTCTTCCTGGGTAAGGAAAATACCTTTGTTATCGTGAATGCCCATGAGGTTTATGTGAGTATCCTCCAGTTCTTCAATTACTTCCTCTCCTTCATTGGCATAATTTTCTTGTAGGGGAGGTCTGATCTATTGATCAGGACCTCTCTGTTCCCTTTGATCCCTAGGATCTCTCTGCCTGATTTGAGGAGGGTTTCTTCTGAAGTTAGGATTTTGAATTTGAGGAGCTGGTGGGTTTTCTCTAGGAGGATTTCTTTCGGATACAATAAGTCTCTCCATCATTCTTTCCATTTCTCTAGCCAAGGAATACAATTTGGAATTGGAGATTGATGTGGAAGGTTCCTCTTTGATTGTGACTCTCCTCTCTGTCCTCTGTCATTCCCTTTTTTCCAACAAGTTGGCCTCCACACTTATTGCACTTTTCTGAATATCCTCCAGGGTGGTGGAGTTTCTTTCCCTTAATTGATACGACATATCGGCGTCAAAACCATCAGGGAATTTTATCAATGCCAAACCTTGTGGAGGTTTAATATCAGCTGGAATTGCATTGTACAGGTTATTGAAACGGGTGCAGTAATCTTGTACTGTCTCACCTTGATTTCTTCTGATGTTTTCATATTCTGACAATATTTGGAGAGGGTTTTTCTTTACCTCCCATCTGTCTAGAAAACTTCTTTGGAATGTGGTTAGGTTGAGCACTGAGGCAGCATGTAAACCTTTATACCATTTCTTAACATCACCCGTCAAACTTTGGGCAAATAATCTCATTTGAACGTCAGCCTCGTCTACTTCCTGTAGATCAAAATAATCATTCATTTTATCAACGTGTTGTTGTGCACTCAAGGGTCTTGTTCCATCAAACTGTGGAAGTCTCGTTTGATAGTCTTGGGGCGTAGCATGAAGGGGTGTGGCCAACACCAAGGGGGCATATCTGGCTACCATGATAGGTGGAGGAGGCGGGACGACAAACTGGATGATAGGTGGGGCGGTGGCAGAAGACGAGGATGAGGAGGGGCTAGCTGGCATAGAGTGAGTGGTTTGAAGTTTAGCAGTGGGAGATAGAACTTCAGGGGTCTGGGGTTGCAAGACGGTTGGGTCTAGGACGGTTTCAGCCACAAAGCTATCAGATTTTGTTATGAACAAGCTTTGTTCGAAAAAGATGTCAAAGTCAAGATCCTGAATGGCAACAAGCTCCTATGGAAGAGAAGGGAACTTCTGAAGGGGATTATGTCTAGCTGAACCTTCAACAATGGTCTTTTTCCTGAGCAACTATTTTGGATTATCTGTTGCTATCGCAGGTTCTGGGTCTGGGTGAGATCGAGTATAAGCTCTTTTGGGAGCCAGATTTCTCTTTGATTTATATATATATACTTTTTAGTTTTACAAATCCGAAAATAATATGTACAGGTTTTTAACAACCTCTAAACATTACTTCTTTCTCAGATTTGCAAAATTTCAGAAGCAAACTTTTCTTCTAGGGAAAAGAAGACGTGAGGTTAAAATTTGTTCAGTTATGTTCCCCAGTGGAGTCACCACTATGTTAACGCTCTGTAAATTTCCTAGAGGTTGTTAGGAAAGAAGAAATCTACAGGAGGTAACTTTATCCAACCACTTCGAAGCTGGGATCTAGCCCTACCAACTTCAGAGAGGGATCTCTCTATATGATTAGGTATGTTTCCAATTTAAAATATTAGGCTAGGTAAAAAGAATGTGTTGGTTTTGTTTGTTGTAGTTTTCATCGGGTTGGCTGAGATAGTTTACACATCCATTAGACTATGGGGTCTGTATCATGAAATAAGATCTAAACCAAAAAGCAAAGAAACCTTTCACAGGGAAAGATGATGTAATCTCTAGATTCTTTTAGTAGCATAAATGAGGAATAACAGAAAAAGGTGAGAATGTCAATTACAACAAAGAAGCAGTTAGAAATTTCTTTATCATAAAATTAGAAGATGAAACACTAAAATCTTTCAAAGTGAGAAATAGGGTATACAAAGATAAATCTTGCAACATTCATTACTTTCAAAGATTAGATTTAGCAAACAGTGTGATAACTAAGCGAGAATAACATTAAACTTAGAAAGAAAAACATCACCAGTGAATACATGCAAGAATCCTATAAAAATGCCTCTTTGTATTAATGGAAGATCTCTTGAAAAATATTACAGTCTGATAGCTCGCAGGGCGTAAAGATCAACCCTTAATACTTCGAAAAGTGAAGTATTTATAACCCAAAATTACAAACGATCCTGTCATTAAAGATCAGGACGTGGTAAATCTATTTTTAGCCTAACTAACTTAACAAATTACAAGAATCTAGGAAACTGTTTGATGATGTGTCACAACTACATGCTGTTTTCTAGGTGAACCGTTGGTGAGGCCTCTGCATGACCTTATCTGACTGGATAGCTGACTGGGCTGGGACAACTCATCTACTACTCGATCAGGTTACAAAGCTCTTCCCATCGAAGATCATTGGGAATGATGACTTTGAGTAGCCTAGACTTCATCCATTTCTGTGTACTTGGTGAAAGTAGGCTTGGTGATGAAGATATACCAGATCTCATGTTGAATGCTGATATCCAACTGAAGTGCATCTAGGAAAGCCTTGCTAGTGATGCTGTCTTGAATCCTTGAAAACTTTGAACTATCCTTAGCCACATCGGTCAGTCTCTTTTTTTAGTCTGGGAGTGTCATCAGTTTGTCATTTATCACCTTCAAACCAGGAAGACCTTTCTTCTATAGAGCCTCAACCTTGCTGAAAAACTTTTGTACCCCTAGGTCCATGGCCTGAACCTTTTCTTCTAGCTGTAGCATCAGTCCTCTCTTGGTCAAGACTCTTTTGACCTTAAGAATGGTCTTTGTTCTATCCTCAATTCTCAGCTCTTCCAACTCCTCTCTAGTTTTAAAATTCAGGAATTTGATGATTTCATTAGCCTATGTGGGCATCTCTCCCAGTTCTGATCTAATCTTCTCAATGGCTTGTTTACTTCTCTGCACCAATTCATTTTACTCAAACATAATCTGTATCATTGGCAATATTTCGTTCATAGACTTGGTGATGTCTATCCAGACACTTTCTTTGACTTCGACCAGTGTTTTACCTGCCATTGTTTGCTTCCGGAGCTATTGTAACTCTTGTTTGAGCTGGTATAACACCTGTTTTTCCTTGGAGAAATTGGTTTGATAGGAATATTTGAGTTCCTAAAGGTTCTCAATCTCCTTTTTGAGCCTTCTAATCTCTGTCTCTTGCAGGTTCATCTCTTCCATAGATTTGGCCAATTCAACTGTCTTTTCCAGAGACGTCAGTGGATTCGCCAATGGGACTTCTGCTAGGATGTTGTGCTCACTCCTAAAAGTGGAACTGCACTCAATGGAATGACTTCCATGGGTTTCAACTATTCTTTCTCTTTCACTAGCTTCTCCATCTCAGCTTCCATTTCCTTCAGTTGTGCATTCTACTCCATGATTAACTTAAGCATCTCATATTTTTCTCCTTCTGTCGCTGCTATTTCCTTTGCCTATGAGTCTATTATTGGTGGCAGCTTCAATTGTTTCCTCAAATATGCTATGTCAGCATTTTTCTTCTTGATCATCTCCTCGACTGCTTTCACATTCGAGGGGTCATACCCAATCTTGAGGACCAGTTCCTCCAGCATTTTGATCCTGTTATCCTTGGCAAAGGATGATATTTTCTCCAACTTCAACTGTGTCTGGACGTTTTTCAGAGACACTTGTAACCTGGAGGTTGTAGTGGAAGCATGTGCTAGCGTGGAGAAAACCATTTCTCCTGTCTACCTGTGCATATCCATTTGATCGGCAGGGTGCACGTCTTTAGTCTGGGATTCAAAAGTTGCCCTCTTGTAATCGGTGATTACCTTTGGGTCTAGAACTTGTGCTTGGACAAATGCCATGTGCATTCTTCCATTTTCTATGTCAAATGCCGATAGCAGCCTGTGTTGTGCAGACAACGTCTACTTCCAGAATTGGGCGTATGTGTTGTTGGTCAAAGTTTGATTCTTTTTCTTGATCAAGTCATATTTCTCAAAGATGCTCAGCTTTGGTCCTGTCTTGCCTGGCTGGTTGATTGGTGGAGTATCTATAGTCTTCTTTGGTAACATAGTGGTTATAATCTGCTTGTTGCTTGTGTTGAGGAGAGACCCATCAACCTTTGTCACTATAGTGGATGGAATTTCCTTTTCTCTAGCTGGGTCAGGAGTTGGACTGGTTTTTGGCCTCTTAGTATGCAGTCAGAATTCTTCTAATGACACTTCAGTGATAGGAGGTGACAGATCCTGCCTAGACCTTTTATCCTTTGGAGCCTATGGTGTGGTTGTCTATGATACAGTGATCGGGGGGTCTTGTTGTTCTATTTCAACCAAAGTTTTTGGTTCCCATCCTGTCTGGTTTGCAAATTTCTCTACCTCAGGCCTAGATTCGTGGACATACGTGATATTCTTGTTTTTTATCCTCATCTCTGAAATGATCCCACACGGATCATAGTGCCATGTGAAACTCATGAAGAACTTCATTTCCTTCAGCAGTCTGTCTGCTTCCTCCTCGGCACCTCGATTGTTGCAGATGAAAGACCTGACCTACCCTTTGATTCTGAGATGCTGCTTCTTCTTTAAAGACACAAAGTGAATATCATCCGAGTTTATCATCTGCCTTATGTATTCCAGAGAAAAAATTCTGACAGGTAAGTATTTGGACAGTTTATATGGGGCCAACTCGCACCCATAGACTCTGATCTCAGTGTGATTTTGGTACAGGTACCAATCACCAGTCTTTGTATGATCCGAGAGATGTAGGATCCTCTGGAATTCGTCATTAATCCTGGGTTCGGGTCTTCCGCTGAGCATACTCACCACTGGGTGGTAGAATTGATCGATGAACTGCTTGAAATTGAATTCCATGGAGTTATGTCTGAGCAGGGAAGTCCATGTGGTTACTGCCTGGGGTCTGCTATCTTCGTCCATCTTCTGCATGGAAAAAGAAAATTTGTCCACTTGGAAGAAAACAAACAGGTATGCCAGTATTGAAGAATAGCAGAACATGCCTTATGCTGCAAAATTGACAAATTGCTCGTGAATATTGTTCGCCAGGAACGTGCTGAAGTCGAACTGTGTAGTAGGCTTCTCATCGATGGAGAAAATAGAAAAAAATCCCTGAATGGGTTCGTCTACCCACTTATATGAATGATAAACCAACAAGGTGCATAGGGACATGATAACCTGGTTTCCTTTGGTTGAGAACATGGAGGAAGTATAGGGGGGATTTGTAGCGAGGAGCTAAGCAGATTGTGGAAGAAAAAGCTCAAATATTTGAGCTCTTTGAGGAAAAGTCGTCTCAGGATATTTGCATCATTTGGTCGATGGTTTTTGGCATGATGAGGAAGAGAACTTCGCTGGGAAAGGATACGATGGCTCTTTTCTCGAGATTATAGTGGGCTTGGCACTTGAAGGAGAACTCTGGGAAATGGTGAATCTGGGGGAAGAGATACAGGGGTAGGTTGGACTCCCAGAGTCCAATTTCGTCACTCTGGTCCAGGAAAACTTCTTTAGTCCATGATTGAAGGTTTGCAAAGTCGAAATAGCACTTAGTGTCTACGATTAAGTAGTATTTGTTGGCCAATGGAATCCTGTTGAGATTGACAGGAGGCGGGAGAAATGGATTCTCCTCTCCTTCTGTTTGTTTTGATTTTAGAGCCATTACTGTAATAATACCTGCAAATAAAACAATATTAGCGGGGCCGACTGACTGTAACTGAGAAGAAAACGGGGTAAATTCTCTGGTGCGATGAGTGGGTAAATGGTGAAGGAATGGAGAGTGAGGGTAATTTTGAATAAATGGGTATCCGTTGGGTGCGGGGGACAACCAACTAGTTAACGGATAAGTTATCCAGTAATAAATGGCCAATGGGTCTTTTAGAATTTGAGATGGCAGGTGACAACAACTGAGGGATATGGATGGGTGATGTGGTGGTTATCGATTGGGGGAAAAAATCATGGTGAGGGGACTTGCCATGAGTGAATGAGGGAGAAGGACTGATGGAGTTATGGGATGTGACTCTTTTGGAAAGGTGGATGATGACATCTTGAGGTGACGAGGTATGCTAGATAGTAGGAGGTGGTGGGACTCGGGACCAATAGATTTATGCCACGTATTGATAGGGGGCCCGCCAAAGTAAGATTCCATTCCGAACCCCTCCCCCACCGTTAAAGGTAGATCAATCGGGGGGGGGGGGTCCGAAAAATACCTTGGGCCATCGATCTGCATGATTTCCTTTGGACTGTAGATCTGTGCATGCTCTTTAACACACATTCTGGACCTCCCCCCCTCCATTAAAGGTAGAACGGACGAGGGGGTCTGGAATCCAATACAGACCATAGATCTAAGCGCCAAAATTTGGGCCGTCTAGATGCGTGCATGCATTATCAGTGATTCCGGACCCCCCCCCCCCTCCGTTAAAGGTAGAACGATCGAGGGGGTCCGGAAATATTTGTCCACCGTAGATCTAGGCGCGATCATCTGGGCTGTTGATACATGAGCGGTGCATAAATGTGGGCACGAAAGCGTATGCACCCTGAAAAACTTAGGATAAGAGCATCTCATGGGTTTTTCCCAAGATTTTACTTCTTTACATCACCAAGGGGTTAGGCAAACAACTTTTCAAGCATCCAAAACATGGTCCAACATTGATCATTGAGCTGTTTTTATTTAAATCAAGCAAACTACCCTAAGTTCTAACCTAACTTCCTATGACAATTAGCCCAGATTAAACTGTTGGGCTAAGAACTTACTCTATCCTGGGGCTACTTGATCAAGATTAAACTGTCTGGCCAGATTTATTCACTAACTAACCTAGGTCACTAGGCTAAGATTAAACAGTTTAGCCAAGCTTATTCACTATTCCTATCAACATCAATTTAAAAGAACTTGGCCATGCTTGAAAGGTATGGACCAAGTCACTGTTATTGCATGGGGCTCTTATTGAAATTATTTTATGCCCTCTTTTCTTTTTTATTTTCTTTCTTTTCTTTTTCTTTCTTTTTTCTTTTCTTTCTTTTTTTTTCTTTTTTCTTTCTTTTCTCAAATTATTTGCAGAATGAAAAATCATTTGACAAACAAAAAATACTAGAGAGATAACATTCCAGTCACCAGTTGATCCTATAAATTATAGGGTGATAACAACTTGCAGAAAGAACGCCTTACAAGACCCCATCGGAAGCTTCACCCACTCCTTTATGGGCCGTACACCATCACCAAGTCTATGGGGGATAATGCTTTTGAGCTCAACATTTGATCTGGATTATTTTCGGCACGAAATGAGAGTGGAGATATAATAAAGAAATGCACAGAGATATCGCAGATATTCAATAATATAACATAAATGTATCAGAGATGCAACCATAAACACAGATATACAATAATACATGATTTCTATTAATGAAAGAAATGTACAGAGACTGTAAAAATATAGAGTGAAAGACTTGCTAGAATGGTGGTAGCTTATCTCTGAGAAGAGATGTGATGGATACTCGCATTAGAAGGAAGATGATTAAAATAAGGCTCTGAAGGCCTTTTTACAATAAATAGGAATTCCAAAAACCCTAGACATCCAAAAAACTAACCCTAGGAGATGAAGCGCTAAAAGTCATGTGGGCCCCATTTGGGTAAGTTACTACATCAATTTCCTGGGGTCGTAACTTTTGCATACGATCTCCATTTTAGGCGTATGATAGCTCGTTGAAAAGGTATCGTTGAGGTGATTCATTTTGGGGGTCAATCATGCCTCGGAATATCATTGATAATCTCGATATCGAAATACCTTCATTTGGTCCCTCAAAATAGCCCTGGAAGTTAAAACTGCTAAAAATAGTAAATTGCCAAAATTTCCAGAAAACCGTTTTGAGCTAGTTGGAAAAGGTGGGTGGCCACCGATATCCACCTAGATCAATCCTCCCTCCTTAGGAAGAAATGGTATCCATTGTGTTGAGTGCCCGGGGGAGAGGAAAAAGCATTTTCTAAATCTGAATCTTGGTGAGCTGCTTGCCTTGTTGGAGACGACGCGCTGCTCAGTTTGTGGAAGTCTATCACAAACCTGTTGAGGCTGAGGTTGTTCAATGAGTCGAGCTGCATGAGAGGACAGTGTGCAGAGAGAACCTTTTCACTTTATTGCAACCGTGTCAATCTGCTTCTGTTGGATAGAAGGTGTTTGGGACGAGGCTGTAGTGGTTGCAGTGTCCTTTCGTTCCCCTCTTTTGAACAGATTGTGAAGAAGTTGAATTTTGCAGTATGAGATACTACCTTGTGAGACTTTTTAGGTGGAAAAATAGTTGGAACTACCTCTGGTATTCTGTAGAGATGACCCCCCAAAGTAACAATGACACTACGGGGTTGAGACTCATAAACAACATGGCATCTCCACATATATGGTTGGCCCAAGAGGACATCATAGACATCCAGTGGGGAAACATCACAAAATACCTCATCCTTGAAGGGTTGGATGCAGTATGACAATATGCATTGTTGGATGACACGAAGATCTCGTCCTTGGCGAAGCCACCCGATTTTGTATGGCTGCGGGTGTGGTGTTGTCGACAATCCCAACTGTTTGACGACCTTTGCTGAGATGAGGTTCTTTTGGCTTCTTCTATCAATAATAAAATGCAGCAGGGTCCCCTTCACCTACATCTCTGAATGAAAAAGGTGCTCCCCCTCTTCAGGATCTGTTGGTTCTTCTGGTTGAATTTTTGCAGTCGTGACAATAGCAGTGGGGTCTGCGTCAATGATCTGTCCTTTACCAATATTTTCAGAATCAGATTCAAAATCAAGGTTCATCTCCTTGTCTTTGATCTCGGCCACCAATGACTGTTTGGAGTGACATTCATCAGCGTTGTGCCAAGGGATTTTGTGGAAATCGCACCATTTCTCGGTGTCCTTCTTTATCTTCCCATGAACCTTCTTTTCCTGTGGCTTGGACTGGTTTTTGGGAGGCTATTTGTTAGGGATGTCTTTGTCATACTTTGGTTGTTGCGGATTTGCAGACCCAAATTCCCATTTTTTCTGGTGTCTAAATTTCTGCTCAATTTTAACAGTATATCGATAAGCAGCACCGAGTGATGAGATGTCCAGAAAATCCATTTCAGTTTGGATGTATCTGTGTAGAGCCCCATGGTATTTCAGAACCAAATGTCATTCAGAGTCTTTGATACCTAGCTTGGTGCGCAAGGTATGGAAGGGATTGGTGAAATTCGAAACCACTTGGCCCCTCTCTTGTCGCAGTGTGGTCCATCTCATGTACTGGTCCTCATAGTTGCCAATAGAGTAATATTGTTCCTTTACCGCATCCACAAAAAAATCCCAAGTGGGCTCGGCCCCATATATTCCAGACTCTATGGAAATTTTCTACCAGTAAGTTTCCGACCAATGTTTGACATGGGGGAGAGCCTTAAGGAGCATGGAGATGATCTTTTCTCTGTCAAAAAAACTTCTAACAGATTTAACCATTTATCTAGGGAATCCACATCTATCTGACCTTCAAATATAGGAATATCAAAATTGACCTGTACCTTAAAAGGCGAGGTGCCTCCAAAGTGGTCGCTTGATGAAGATGCGCCTGATGCTATCGAGAGGTGTTGACGGATGTGGGAAAAATTCTCCATCATTTCGTCCCTCTGTTTTGTGAGAGCTTGCTCAAGAAATAGACTTATAGGATCGTCTACTCTGTCATTTTTCTTTTCTTCCACCATTAAGGGTTTCTTGGGTGTCCGAGAGAAATTTTCCTTAAGAGAGACAAGATTGAGACCCAACTTTCTATACTTGGACCGCATCGGGGACATGCACTGAAAAAATGATCAAGAACAACGCTCTGATACCACTGATCCAGATTATTTTCGGCACGAAATGAGAGCAGAGATATAATAAAGAAATGCATATAGATATTGCAGATATTCAATAATATAAAAAAAATGTATCAGATATGAAACCATAAACACATATATACAATAATACATGATTTCTATTAATGAAAGAAATGTACAAAGACTATAAAAATACAGAGTGAAAGACTCGCTAGATTGGTGGCAGCTTATCTCTGAGAAGAGATGTGATGGCTACTTGCATTCATAAGAAGATGATTACAATGAGGCTCTAAAGGCCTTTTTATAATAAACAGGAATGCCAAAAACCCTAGACATCCAAAAACCTAACCCTAGGAGATGAAGCGCCAAAATTCATGTGGGCCCCATTTGGGTAAGTTAGTATATCAACTTCCCGGGGTCGTAGCTTTTGCATATGATCTCCGTTTTCGACGTATGATAGCTCGTTGGAAATTTATCATTGAGGAGACTCATTTTTGGGGCTCAATCATGCCTTTGGCTATAATTGAGAATCTTGATCTCAAAAAAAATTCATTTGGGCCCTCAAAATAGCCCCGAAAGTTAAAACTGCTAAAAATAGTAAATTGCCAAAATTTCCAGAAAACTGTTTTGAGCCAGTTAGAAAAGGTGTGTGGCCACCGATATCCACATGGATCAACATTCCTCCTTTCCTTGGCCTACACCCAATGTTCAACGTGGACCTCCTTCGACCTTATTTCCCACCATTATTGGACACCTTAGACATAGCAGGACAACTGACACCAACAGATATCAACCCTGAATGCATACAACAGGAATTCAGTGATCAAATTGTGGACACACAAATCAAGGGCACTCAACAAAAAAGGATTGAACTTTATCGAGTCGTCAAAGCAGGGCAACTCCTGCACCAAGGCAAGTGGCTCAGCCGGGGCCAAATTCAACAGAAATTTCCTCATCTCATGGGGGAACTCAATGCAATGGAGACCATTTCTTCCTAAGGAGGGAGGATTGATCCAAGTGGATATCGATGGCCACCCACCTTTTCCAGCTGGATCAAAACAACTTTCTGGCAATTTTGGTAATTTACTATTTTTAGTAGTGTTTCGAGTCCTGAACTTCCAGAGTCGTTTTGAGGCCCTAAACGACGTTTTTTTGGGTATGTTGTAGTCAAAAAATTTCATCATGAAATTTTGTGCAACTGTTGTATTCCTCGGATATATCTTTCCAATGGGCTATCGTATGCCTAAAATGAAGATCGTATGCAAAAGTTACGACCTTGGGAAGTTGATGTGTTGACTTACCCAAACAGGGCCCACATGACTTTTGGCGCTTCATCTCCTAGGGTTAGGTTTTTGGATGTTTAGGGTATTCAAAACTCCTGTTTATTGTAAAAAGGCCTTGAGAGCCCCATTGTAATCATCTTCTTATGAATGAGCACAGTGGTCACATCTCTTCTTAGAGATAAGGCGCCACCATTCCAACAAGCTTATTTTCCGCTGCATTTTACAGTTTCAGCTTATTTCCTTATTGAATAGAAAACCCATTTTACTGTATCTCTATTATTTTGTGTTAAGCATCTGTTAATAATATGTAGTCATTTCGTTCTGCTCATAAAATCTGGATGAGATCCTGACAAAACCTACCCCCCCAAACGTCGATTCTGGTACCATATCAATTCTGACGGATACTCAGGTCATCTCACTTTCGATGTCTTGGATAGACACGTGTCATTGAAGGTTGAGTTCCACAGTGATGTAGATATTCATCATAATTCCGAAAAACCAAAATGTAGAAGGTCGTCTCACTTATGATGTCATTGTTCGTAGGAAGTGAGACGCTCTAGTGCAACCATTCATCGACGAATTTTCCATATTGGCCACATTTCAGTTGTCGGAAGTAAGATGATATGGAAACTATTTGACGATGAATTTTCCATATCGGCCACATTTCATTTGTCGGAAGTGAGACGATATAGAATCTATGTTCGTTGGAAGTCGGGAAACAAACGATCTATTCATTGACGAATTGAATGTATCAGCCACATTTTATGTTATTAGAAGTGAGACGCGAGGGAATTGAAATACTAACATAATGTAAGTGTTTAAAAAAAAAAAAATTGTTTTAAGTTGTCGGAAGTGAGACGTGGGGGCGTCAAAATACATATGGCCTGTTAGTGTTTAAAAACAAAATCGTAATGCACACATATTCTCCTATAAGGCCTTGGTTGAAACATCATATCGAGTTCATGGAAAATGGATTTTACTATGGTCTAAGCTAAGCTCTCTAAAAGGTGCTAGAATCAGACTAGAAAACCTAGGAATTCCCCCCACACAAGACAATGAAAATCAACAGATTTCTCTAATGAGATGTTTTCAATCTAATGAGAGGACACAACCAATGTATTGTGATAGACCATTGGCTGGTGTTGCATAACCTTTATGCATTTCCCATATTCCTTGAACATAAACATAAAAATCAATTTGGCCATATTCCATATTCCCTTTACATGCCAACCATAGGGATCCCATCACTCTCTAAACCAATATCTAGTTGTTTATTAGATTAGTTTCAACCCACAAAATATTCCACTAAAGCATGGTTATAATCAGAACAAGCATTGTTCATAAATAAATCCAGAATGATTACCTTTTAGTAAACTTTTGGAACAAAGTTTCTAGCCATTTTCAGTGCCATTATCCTCCAAGGTCACTTGTAGAAGGAGAAAGATTAAGAGTATGGGCTATTTTTAGGCCCCACTTTACTTGTAGAAAAGGTCAAATATACATAACAAGGGACTAAATGCTGACTGTAATACATTAGATCTAGCATACGTGCAATATTCCAGATAAAATATATGATGCAGAATAGAAATATTGAGCAAGCAATAACATTACAACAATGATATATCCAGAACAATATCAGAATAATACCAAAATAACACCAAAAAGAGCACTTTTATTGATGATAACAATGTTCACTTGCCTCTTCGACGGGGAAAACTCTAGCAGAGCAAAGCTCTATTAAAATAATTTCCAAGAAAAGCTTAACCCATGCCTTCTACCCTTATTTATACTAATTCTACCTTCTAAGGAAACTCTTAGAGGAAGATCTTTCTAGAAGCGAAAGCTTCTATTAGGTCTTATTACATTGACTTAGTCTCATTTATTTATTAGGAATTATTAACTAATGTTGGCCTTTATTACATAGAAAACATATGCTACTAACTAATTATCCATGGAGAGGGGTTAGGATCGAATCTTAACATGACCTCGCCCTTCAAAAGTAGCCTTGTCCTCAAGGTTGTAGGTGCGGAAACTACTGAAGTATGGCTGTGGGTTCCCAGGTCTCATCATATGGTGATGTGTCCTTCCACTTGATCAACACTTCCTTGTGTTAGCAACATTACTTGTCTTCGGTATCGGGATATCCAGGTCTGTGGATTGCATGAGGAGCGCCCAAGCACAACGCATAGAAGAAGTCCTGTTTGGACTTAAAATCAAGCGAGCAGGCAAAATTATAGTGTCAGTGGTCTTGATCCATCCATATGAGTAGATCAACGGTTGGCAGGAAGTCACAGATAGAGAAGATGCGCTGAGGATAGCGCAATGGATAACACCCACATCATGTGCGGGCATGGATGGAAACCATTCATCCAAAGGACACGTGGCGCGAGATCTGGTCACGTCGACTTTTCGGCAGTCGCGAGTTCAAACGGTGAAGGTTTTTTGTCGTTATACATCTCGAAGCCTCGAACCTCGAAGTGCTGATAGCGCCTGAAATCAGGCTCACAACATCATAGGGTGAGTTCAAAGCCGTCAGATCTAGGGGGAAACATGGTGCCATCTCAAGCCATCTCGACATTTCTCTCATCGCGGTTTCGAGGGACGAGGATCAGCCCCTTCCTATTCACGAACGTTGAAATATCCTTTGCGAGTAAGCACAGGGTCACAACCCGTGGCCACCTGGGAAAGAAAAGAACTGTGCAAAAGGAGCCAAAGGCATCAGGGCTAGCCGCCGAAAGGATCATCGTGATCTCCATGCGCCATCTGATGCGACTTCGATCATGGTCCTCGCTAAAGAATTAAATGAAGGTGAACAGAGGTAGTTGAAACCTCAACTCACTTATTGAATGCGAGGTATGGAGGTTCTGGCAGACAGTCTGCCCGAGACGGTTCTGTACACTGATTTTCTCCAAAAAGGTCATGGTCAGTCCTCATCTGACCAGAGAAAGTCTGTGCATGCCATGTTGGCCTTTAATGTTGCTGCTATCTCCCCTGCAAGAGCCACGCGCAGTTAAGGCGACGTCTGATGAAAGTTACTCGTCCAAATTCGGTTGAGGGGACACCACGCCTTGGATGACTGAACATGCCTCTGATAGGAGAATTTTGTTGAGTATATAGACTCAGTCTTTGTATTTTGTAATGGATCGATGGTAGAGCGAAGCTCCCGATTGTAAAGTTTTAATAGATATTCTAGCTTTCTGGTTATGCATCTGTATGTGAGATTTCTTGTTTTATGATAGACAGTCTTTCTTACTCCATCTAAATTTTCATCTCATACTAAGAGAGTTCGTGATCGACGGATTCGCACGAATTATTGCAATCATGTTATGATAAAGGATTTATTGTTACATTGTTGTATTCTTCGGTGTTTTGTGTTTGAATGTAAGAAGATCTTGCGTTTAGATGCCTTCCTCTACAGTTTGTTAGAAACCTGATGTTTATGACAGACCTTTGCATCTCTTTGATACAAGTCTTCCCCCTACTCACCCTTACTACGACTCACTGTCCAAAGTTTATCTAAGACCTTACCTGCCTATGCATGCCTGTCCTAGTTTTGGAGTTAGAACCACATTGTTTTGAGTTAAATCCCATCTGATCACCCCATTCAACAAATCATGACAATAAACTGATGGGCATCGGGCTCTGCTCCTGGTGCAATCCAGGGGTGACTTCTGTCGCCAACACCTTGATGGTTCTTGGTTTTTGAGGACTACTTTGGGTTGGAGCCACATGGAGCCCTCTTCATCTAATTCCAGCAGGATGGTTTGAACTGGACAATTTTGTCCCACCACTTTCTTCAGACAAAAAACATGAAACACTGGATGGATTTTGGAAGTAGCCGAAAGAGCCAATTTGTAAGCGATTGATCCAATACACTTGATGATCTGGTAGGGCTCGTAAAACTTGGGTGCCAACTTATAATGTCCTTGAGCTTTGAGAGATGTTTTCTTGTAAGGTTGGAGCTGGAGAAACACATGATCCCCTTGCCGAAAAACCCTTTTGGAACGATGTTGGTCAACTTGTTGCTTCATGCGATTTTGGGCCATGTGGAGGTTATCCTTCAGATCCTCTATGGTGGCTATGCGACCTTGCAACATGATATCAATATATTAGACCTTGGATGTTCCTGGAAGATAGGTAGTGTGTTAAGCCCTAAATAGTGGCTCATTACCCCTTAACTGGGGAATATTACATTAGTAATGTTATTTTATTTATGTCATCTTGAGTCCATTAGTTGTAATTGTACCTCCTAGTCTCCTATATATACCAAGGAGACATTTTTATTTGGAATCATCCTGTACTTGAACATTTATGTGGTGTATAAGGAGGTTGCCCCCTCGAAGAGTCTTATTATCTGAAATTATCTCGTTTTCAAGGTGTTGAGTACTTATTCTGAGGTTTTTCTATGCTATATTGATATTTGGTTCTTAACATATGGTATCAGAGCTCAAGGTCTTGGGGTTTCCCTGCTACTTCTGAGACACCTTGGAATTTTTGCTATAATGTTTTTTCTACAATGTTTCAAAAGGAATGGCTTGGAGGATATTTATTAGACGGATCAAGGTATGTTGGGTTAAAATTTCCTCTCCTGAGGCCTTATAGTTTCGAAGATACAACCTATGTAAGATAGGGTTATGGAAGCATCCTTAATTGATTCATTGTGGAATTTTTGCTATAAATATTTTTCTGTAACATTTCAGAACCTGAAACATGGAGGCGATTCAAAGAAATTAGTAAGTTATCTAGGTAAAAAATTCAGCTTCTGGGTAATCTTACATTTGTATATGCACCCTGTGGAAGATAGGGTTTCTGACTAGTCCTATTGACTAGTCTCAAGTAGGTGTTCCGGGTAAAACAATAATAAATTCTTCCTAGAGTATCCAAATTAAGTGAGATTGGTTTCATTGGATAGTGGACAATCCATAGTAGTTATGGTACTATTTTCAGAATTTATATCAATTATGTTGTGCGGGGTACACTATACAACTGAGATCTTCTGGAAAGGCCAAAAATCAGCAAGTTGTGGGGAAGTTACCGTAAATTCCACTTGGCACATCCAATTTTGATTAGACCCATGGAATTGCAGAGAAGAAATATCAGAGAACTATAAAAAATAAATTTTCATACCCAAAAGGGCCGAAACTTTGGAGATACAACAAAAGAAACATTGTCTAGCAGAACCACCTCAAAATCAAGGTTCAAAAGTGATACTTGGCCAACATGCCACCCAAAAAGGAACTTCTACACCAAATAAGACTCTAGACAGTCCTACTTGGACTTTTGATGAAGGTGAAGAAATGCGTAGGGACATAAATGAATTACAAAAGAAGACAATGACAAAAGATGAACTACATGGGATGATGGATTCAACTGAAGCGAAATTGGAGGCAATAATGGATACTAAGATGGATGGTTTAAAAATGGATATCATGGAAGGATTGATAAATTTCCTAATAGAAAGGACACATGAAAGTGAAAATGTATCCCATGAAATTCAGGATGAGGACACAAGGAAGATGAATAGAGAATGGAGAAACCAACTTTGGGTTGAAGACCAACCATGTTCCTAAGATCGATATGAGGAAGTTTGATGGCAAGGACCCAATCACATGGATACTTCAGATGGAGCAATTCTTTGATCTACATAATGTGCCACATACACAAAAGGTACAAATTTCTTCTTTATATTTAGAACCCAATCAATTTGTATGGTATCGATGACTTTGTTCTCGCAAATCACTCATCACTAGCACACTATGAGGATACAAGGAGCAATGACTTCTTTAGCCAATTGATAAATATCAAGCAAAAGGGTTTAGTTACTGAGCACTTTGAGAACTTCCAAAGATTGAATATAAAGGTAATAGATATTCCAGATGAACACTTGATTGATGTATTCATAGGAACTTTAAATGATAACATTCAACATGGGGTTGTCCTTTGGGAACCCAAATCATTGGAGAAAGCATTTACGGTGGCAAGAAATGTTGAAAGTAAAAATATGGCTATGGACACTAGAAGGACCAATCCTAACATCTATAGAGAGAATAATGCTCCTTCTTCTAAAACACCTCAACCTACAAGGTTGACACCTCAACAATTGGAGGAAAGAAAAGAAAAAGGTTTATGCTTTAATTGTGACAACAAGTATAGTAAGGGACATAAGTGTGGTGAGAAGAAATTATTCTACATAGATTGTGAAGAGGAAGAAGAACAAGAACAAGAACCATCTCAAGATGACAGCGTAGAAGCAATTTCGTCTGAAGAGTTGACTCCCATGATATCATGTAATGCATTGGCTGGAATTATCACTCCTCAAACCCTCAAGATCGAAGGATATATCAGAAAGAAAAATGTAATAGTCCTAATTGATTCTGGTAGTACTCATAATTTCATTCACTATAAATTAGCCAAAGCTCTCAATTGCTTTGAATATCCAGCACCAGAATTTCAAGTAATGATTGCAGATGGAGGAACTATCAATTTCTCAAGAAAATGCAATAAGATCAATTTTACTATGGGGGAATATGTAATGAATAGTCCAATGATTTCTATACCCATGGGTGGTGTTGATGTTGTACTAGGAATCCAATGGTTACAATCATTAGGAACATTGGATTTTAATTTTTAATAACTTTTCATGAAATTTTCATTGGAAGGAAAAGAAATTAAGTTAAGAGGTATCACAGGGAAACCCAGTAAGGTGATAAGCTCTCATGGCATGACAAATTATTGAAAAAGGGGCATCAAGGTGTTATTGCACAACTATGCGCACTATATGTTCAAACATATAAGCCATCTATTCCTCTAGATCTCCAAGGGATAATTGATAAGCATTCCAAAGTATTTGAATATATTCCCAAAGTTCTTCCACCCACTCGAAATCATGATCATGATATTCACCTAATTCCTGGGAGTGTTCCTCCTAACATCAGGCCGTGCAGATACCCTTATGCCCAAAAGAGTGAAATTGAGTGCATGGTTGAAGAGATGTTAGAGGCTGGCATTATTAGACCTAGCCAAAGTTCTTACTCTGCACCGGTGGTAATGGTATTCAAGAAAGATGGCTCATGGCATATGTGTCTAGATTATAGAGAGCTCAACAAGATCACTATTAAAGATAAGTTTCCCATTCTCGTCATTGATGAATTGTTAGATGAACTACATGGAGCAATCTATTTCACAAAGTTGGATCTTTGTTCAGGGTATGATCATATTAGAATGAAGGAAGAAGATATACCAAAAACGACATTCCGAACTCATGAAGGCCATTATGATTTTTCGGTCATGCCTTTTGGCCTTACAAGTGCACCTTCCACATTCCAAGGGTTGATGAATTCCATTTTCAAGCCCTTCCTTCAAAAATTTGTGTTAGTATTTTTTGATGATATACTAATCTCTATCAAGTCTTGGTAGGATCATGAGTGACATGTTGACAAGGTGCTACAACTACTAAAGGAGCAACAACTATATGACAAATGTTAAGAACCAAATAGAAATATAGCATAGAAAAACATCAGAACAAGTACTCAATGCCTTGAAAAAGAGAGAATTTCAGATAATAAGCCTCTTCGAGGGGGAAACCTCCTTTTACCCCACATAAATGTTCAAGTACAAGATGATTCCAATTGAAAATGTCTCCTTGGTATATATATGAGACTAGGAGGTATAATTGCAACTAATGGAATAAAGCTGACATAAATAAAATAACATTACTAATGTAATATGCCCCAATTAAGGGGTAACAAGCCAATATTAGGGCTTAACATGCCCCTCCCCTTGAGACAAGTGTTTTTCGCAACGCTTGAGTAACTCTGGATGTTTCTGTATAAAAGACTCATCTTCCCAAGTGGAATCTTCAACCGGTAGTTTCCTCCATTTAATGAGATACTCTGAAATGGATCTATTCCTCAGCTGGCAAATTCTTGTGTCAGTGATAGCTTTAGGCTCCAATATGATTTTTCCTTCCTCGTCAAGTTCTGGCGATATAGTTTGAACTGAGATCTTGTCACCTATAACCTTCTTTAATCATGAAACATGGAAAACTGGGTGTACTCGTGAAGATGCAGACAACTCCAATTTGTATTCCATAGTACCAATGTTTTGCAACACCTTATAAGGGCCATAGTACTTTGGTGATAATTTATTATCCTTCTTGTCTTTCTTGAGGGACATCTGTTTGTATGGTTGTAGTCTTAAAAACACCCAATCCCCTACTTCAAAACTTCTTTCACTATGATTTTGATCTGCTTGTTGTTTCATGCGATTCTGTGCCATGGTCAAATTGTCCTTTAAGATTTGGAGAACTTGTTGTTGATGCTCGATGTGATCTTCCACTGCTTGAACCTTATATTTTTCTTTTAGAAAAGAGGTGATGGAAGGAGGGTGGTATCCATAGAGTGCCATAAAGGATGTCATTTTTGTTGCAGTATGAAATGAAGTGTTATACCACCATTCTGCCAAGGGTAACCATTTGAAACATTGTGTTTGTTTATCAGATACAAAGCAACGAAGGTAGCCTTCCAGACATTTGTTCACTACCTCGGTTTGTCCATCAGATTGAGGATGATAGGATGAGCTATGAGCCAACTGAGTAACCAAACAAGAAAATAATTAAGTCCAAAAATGTCCAGTGAAGATGGGATCTCTATTAGTTATAGTAATCTTTGGGCTGCCATGTAGCTTTTGAACTGTCTCCATGAATGCAGTGGAAGTTGTACTAGCTTTGAAGGGATGAGAGAGTGCACAAAAGTGTGCATACTTGGTCAGTCTATCAACAATCACCATGATGAGACTCTTTCCTTCAGACTTCGATAACCTTGTGATGAAATCCATGGAAACCTCCTCCCAGCACTGACTTGGGATGGCTAATGGTTGTAAAAGACCTGGGGTCTTAATTGTTTCCACCTTATTTTGTTGGAAAACCAAACATTCTACCACAAACCTTTGAACATCAGTTTTAAGGCCATCCCAAAAAAAATCCTTCTTGACTCTATGATAGGTTTTCAAAAATACCAAGTGCCCTCCTACTAGAGAGGTGTGCAATTCCAATAGTACCTTTGGTTTGAGTTGGGAGTTCTAACATAAATATAAGCGATCTTTGTACCATAGTGAATAATTTTTCCATGTAAATGTATCTGATGCATTGGAATCTTGTTGCAACCTTTGAATGAGAGTCCACACTTTTTTTTCATTCTTCCATTCATCCCTTGCTTTTATTATCCAATCGAGTTGGATGATCGAGATAGCACAGAGAAAGGCCTCAACATATTCATCCTTTCCTGAGAGTGCATCTGCCACAACATTTTTCTTCCCCTTTTTATAGATGATTTCAAAATCATAACCCAATACCTTGGTTACCCATTTTTGTTGTTCTTCTGAAGATAGTCTTTGTTCCAAGAAGTATTTAAGACTATCATGATTTTTTTTGACCTTGAAGTGCCTACCTATTAGGTAAGGACGCCATTTCTTCAATGCATGTAGTATTGCCAACATTTCCTTCTCATAAATGGGTTTGTGTAAGTCCTTTTCCTTGAGTGGTGGACTTTCAAAAGCCATGGGCCTTCCTTCTTGCATTAGGACAACACCAATTCCATTTCCTGAGGCATCACGTTCCACAATAAAGGTTTTTGTGAAGTCTGGAGTGGTCAAGACTGGAGCATTGCAAATCACCTCTTTAAGTTGTTCAAAAGCTTTAGTTGCCTTTGGAGTCCATGAAAATGCATCCTTCTTAGTTAGTGTCGTTAAATGTGATGCTATTCTTCCATAGTGTTGAAAAAACTTGCGATAGTAACCTATCAAACCCAAAAATTCTCTAAGATTCTTCAATGTTTTGGGAATCGGCCAGTCCATCATGGCCTTAATCTTGTTACAGTCTACCTTGACACCTTCATGAGATACAATATGACCCAAATACTCTACCTCCTTCACTCCAAAGAAACATTTGGATGGTTTGGCATATAGTTGTTGCTCCTTTAGTAGTTGTAGCACCTTGTCAACATGTCACACATGATCCTTCCAAGACTTGCTATAGATTAGTATATCATCAAAAAATACTAACACAAATTTTCGAAGGAAGGTCTAGAAAATGGAATTCATCAACCCTTGGAACGTGGAAGGTGCATTTGTAAGGCCAAAAGGCATGACCAAAAATTCATAATGGCCTTCATGAGTTTGGAATGCTATTTTTGGGATATCTTCTTCCTTCATTCTAATCTGATGATACCCTGAATGAAGATCCAATTTTGTGAAATAGATTGCTCCATGTAGTTCATCTAACAATTCATCAATGACAGGAATGGGAAACTTATCTTTAATAGTGATCTTG
>ML786684.1:320663-368614 GCA_009831015.1 Picea engelmannii | reverse complement strand
GTTGATTACAGGTTGGTGCATGGTTGATGCACTTGTTTATGGTACAGGTTGATTACAGGTTGAGGTACAGGTTGATGCATGGTTGATGCATGGTTCAGATTTATTGGTATAGGTTTACAGCGGTATATCTCACAGTGATAGTGCGATAGTGGTTCCATCATTCTACTTCTACTTCAGGGTGGCAGGATGGGGCAAGGATAGGTGGTTGTAGCCACCTTCTGGTTGTAGCCGAAGAATTTTGGAGGTTGTAGCTAGAGAATTGGGGAGTTAGAGCTTCCCTCGGGTTATAGCCTGAGAAACTAGGGGGTTGGAGCCTCCTTCCAGTTGCAGCTAGAAAACAAAGGAAGTTGGTGCTTCCAATGAATGTAATTCTTCAAGACATATAAGAAAAAAACATTTCGTGGTTTTGTCCCGATTTGGGTTTCCACGTAAAACACTGGTGTACTGTGTATGTGTTTGATTGTTTATTTCTTACTGCTCATTATTGGATAATAATTCTACATTGATATAACATTTGAAGAAAAATGATTATAATTATGCTATTACTGATTCACACCCCCTCTCAGTAATCCAACACAACCATTACCCATTCCTGAGTGGAAATGGGAAGTTGTAAAAATGGATTTCATCACCAAACTTCCCAGAACAAACAAGCAACATGATTTTATCATGGTAGTGGTGGATAAGCTTACTAAAGATACCCATTTTATTCCAGTTAAGCTCACTCACAAGGAAACCAACATTGTTGATGCTTATATGAGAGAAATTGCTAGATTACATGGCATACCCAAGAAAATTGTGTCTGATAGAGATCCAAAATTTACCTCAAAATTTTGGAAAGGATTATTTAATGGATTTGGAACAAATTTGAATTTTAGTACAACTTATCATCCAAAATCAGATGGAAAAACAGAGAGGGTGAATCAAGTGATTGAGGATATGTTGAGGATGTATGTGATGGATAAACCATCAAAATGGGAAGACTACCTACACTTGGTAGAGTTTGTTTATAACAACAGGTACCAAACATCTCTAAAGATGAGCCCATTTGAAGCACTTTATGGCAGAAAGTGCAACACACTAGTAAGATGGGATAACCCAACAGATAGAGTAGTGGTTGGGCCAGATCTACTCAGGGAAATGGAGGAGAAAATGTTGAAAATAAGACAAAATTTAAAGGCTGCCCAAGATAGGCAGAAAAGATATGTTGATAAGGGCATAAATCACAGGAAATTTAAAGTTGGGGACCATGTATTCTTGAAAGTGAAGGCCAACAGAAGTTCCGTGGAGTTGGGAAATTGTCCCAAGTTGGCAGCTCGCTATTGTGGGCTGTTTGAAATCCTAGAGAGGATTGGTTCAGTGGATTATATGATTGCATTGCCTGCATCTATGTCTATTCTTTATGTATTCCATGTATCTTTTCTCAAGAAATATATACCTGATGATAATCATGTTATTGATTGGAATGTGATTCAGGTGGAGCAAGAAGGCATGTTCCAAGTGCGTCTGGTACGCATACTGGACCGAAAAATCAAACATCTCCGGAATCGAGCCATAGGGATTGTAAAGGTCCAATGGACCTGGTACGATCTCAAGGATGCTACTTGGGAGCATAGGGATGCAATGTGGGCAGAATACCCACATCTTTTTGAGAGTTTCTGAAATTTTTGTTGTATATGTGTACATGATGCAATGCGGACAATGCATAAATAAGGGGAGGGGATTGTAATATCCCTAGGCCGAACCCAATTGTAAATGAAAATGAAAATGTACTTAAGTTGATGAGCTCTTTGATATCATTTTTGTATGCACCTTTCATGGCATAGTATGCGCATGTACTACACAGTAAAAATGATGAAGTGTGCACATCCCAGGATACCGCGGACAACATATTAAGTGCATGCGATATTGAGGCCAGTGAGCCTTTGTGTATATGCTGTGTTTTATAGGCTGGTGAGCTAGTTTTGTGATTATTAGGCCAGAGAGCCTAGATGTTAAAGGCCAGTGCGCCTACTTTTGTATATGTTTAAGCATTAATATAAAATACATCGTTGCGTGCAGACCGACCATGATAAATGAGTATGGGGGACTAAAATCCACTAGTTAGGGAAAGGGTGGGGGGATAAAAGTTAAGGAAAAAGGGATAATCTAGGGAGCTTAAGACAAAAAGGAATATTATATTAATATTTATTAAAGTATAAAGTATGAAAAATTATTTTATCCTAAGTTCTAAAGATGGGGACAAGTGGGCCAAAGTAACTCCCAACATGACAAGTGTCAAGTTGGGGGCATGCATACATATAGTTTAGACTTAGTTCATTTTCCCATCTCCTCCATCATTCAGCCATGATTCCAACATCATTCACTCACCCATTGAGCTATCCTTCATATCTTCATGACTATACCTGAATTTGTATCCATAACCATACCTGTTTGTGTAGTTGGTTAGCTTGGGAGCTGGACTGAAGAAGCGGGTTGTCAGGCTCGTGAGAAATTCCTCTATGGGTGAGAGAATTGTTGGGAATTGATTCCCTGAAGGTGTTAAACTGCAGCTATAGGGCTCTGAGACTTCCTTTCCGACCTGTTGTTGAAGCTCGGAAAGGAAGTGGGGCAACCGAAGGACTGTTGAGAAGAGAAGGGGCACACTTCCTGGGTGGGATAGACATGTGGGGTGTTGTTGCAAGAGTTGACTCTAGGTTGTAATAGAGCCAAGACTTAGCACATTTTAAATGATAAAATAAGTTATCATTCAGAATTTGATTTGGATTGCGTGCAAGTAAATTTCGAGATAACCACGAACCACTTTTGATTAGAAGCTGCCCCTTCCAACTCGAGAGGGATCTCTCGAATATATGTCATGATAGAATATTCAATAAGCTTAATAGTGGGCAGATCTGTGGGTAACAGAAACTTTTGAGGTTTTTAGGGTTGATGGGTTGGACCGGAAAGTAGTCCATTAGGCATGGAGTCAAATGATCAAGCAAGTAATAAGAGTGTTTCAGCAATGGAAGTCTATGGAGCAGAGGCGAGATAGAAGCTGATTACAAAGAGAAGGATTTATAAAAGGTATGGCAACAAAATAAAGAGAAAATGTATCAAAATGAAAGGAGCACTTAGCAATGAGTGAATTCCAAGCATAAATTAGTAGAAAGAGATATTTGGGACAAAGCATCTAGCAAAGGATGAATTCTGAACCTTCAAATCTTTGCAAGAAATAACTTATAACCTGTCCTGCAATAGAGCATACAACAAAAGGATGAATTCCATTACAAACACATGTTACAAATCAGGAAGAAAAAGTGAATGAAATAGTATGAAAACTGAGCAATAGACAAACCCTGTAACCAACATCACAAGAATCTCCGTTGTAGATCGAAAATGACTCTGCACTCTTATATTAAACATGAAAACAAAAGAATACAGTCCCATGAGTACTACTCCCCCTCTCCTGTCCCCCATTTCCTTTTACCAATATGCCCTTTTATGTCTATTTGGTCGAAATCCCTTCTAATCTAAAAGATAACGACAGTTACAACCAATTCTTGAAACTTTCTGCCATAGAAAATGGGCCAAACTGCTGAAAACTGGGGCTGCGGTTATGGATCTTTATCTCTTGAATAGCGATAGCTGTGTATAAAATGAAAGATTATTTTTTGCATATGTTTATTCTGAGTAAAAATCTCTCTCAGTTCCCTAAGATCTGTTTCCATTTGCCCTAAATCTGCATTCTACAAACATGTGTCAAAACAGGAAAATATGAGATCTAAAAATTAGGGATCAGAGATAGATTTGATTCTCCCAATATGTGACATCTGTAGGAAAACTGAGAGAGCCTATTGATCTATGATGTGTTAGGCACAAAATGCTTCGACCGTTTCTCAAAATGATACTCCAGTTGCTCAGAATCATCATTTGAAAATGATGACTCAGCATAGTAAAAAGCGCCACATTTCAGAAAACGAACCTCATATTTTGGGGGAATTTTGACTGCCTTCCCAAGATACAAATGAAATTTTGGAGCCACCACTAGAAATATTAGGATTTGTAGATGTCGACCGATTATTCGAATGCGGAAAATGACCTCTCCACGGCTGAGCAAATTGTGTTTTTCTAAAGAAGTTTTGCATATTTCGGGATTTCAGGTTTCGAGGTTTTGGGTATCATGTCTTCAAGCGTTATGACATGCAAGGAATCCCGAATCACGATGGGATTAATTAGAAAATAATTATTTGTCTTAATCTCTTAATTAATCATGATTAGCAATTAATCTTTAACCTTTTGTAGATTTAAGTTTCAGGACTTCGATAATGCTTGACGCGAGAAATCCCGAATCACAAAATTGCGATGAGATTTAGTAATGTTAATATTTCTTTATCTTTAATTAACCCAGATTATCCTTTAATACTTTAGTGAATTTGGGGATCGGGGCTGTATTTATTAAAATATCTACGTCATCAAAAAACCCCGGAATCGTGAGATTTGTCTCCATGTGGCTTAATGCTCAAACATATGGTACATTTCTTTGATTCCCACAGGAACCCTATCTTGGATTATTCATGAGTTGGCTTGTGACTGTTATACTGCTGTGGAATTTGGGGTTGATTTTGGCATTATTTGATTGAAGATGACAGGTAGAGAACATTCAGTGAGAGCGTGATAGAAAAATGGCCATTTTCTCACATCTACACTTTCGGTAGTTAAACACTATAAATTTTTTCTCTCCTAAGTTACCGAAAGACAAAATTTCAATATTTGTTACAACAAAGGCTCCATCTAGGGATGGTTCTTTCTTGCAAAGTGCCAAGAACAGTAAACCACATGCCTTTATCCATTGGGTGACCTGAAATCATCCTTATCAAACTCTGAACTCTATCGTTTTACTTGCACCTTTCCAAAACAAAAAATCGCTTATGCATTTATTGGGATATGGAGTCGTAATTCTTTAAAACAAAACCATACTGGATTCCAAACCAAACCGGAAACATACTGAAAACCACTGTTGTACTCTAGTGCTCAAAGTCAATCTTATTTATATACATCACCTACTCTAACCGATATCACTGCCCTATTCAAGTATAGGAAAACTTCCAAATCAACCAAATGAGTGTCCGACTAACAAACTTAAATATACTTCCATGTTTGAGCAAAAGGATGATAGGAGTAGCTGCAAATTTTAAAACATGCCTTGGGAGAAGGTACTTACAGTTTTGAAATTCAGACATCAAGAAGTCGAAAATAAAAAATTCAGTCCTGCATTTTGACTCCATATAAATTGCTACTGGATCATAAAAGTCACATAGAAATACCTCATTTTGTTGTTTTTCCAACTGAATGAAATGTTGTTGTTGGCTTCCTTTACTGATCTAAATTTTAAATGTGGACTGCTCAATATTTGTTGGGGAAACATGCATGATCAACTACTGATCTGAACCTGTCTTCTCTCCTTCATGATATCCCTGTAATCTGAATTCATCACTATGATATGCTGGCCTATTACAACTGACAATTTTTAAGAGATAAGAAGAGATATGTTCTTCATTTCCTACATTACTGTCTTGATAATGATCAAATGAAAATTGAGTCTGAAAATATGCATCATGAAAAAAAATTTGATCACCCTATCCAACAATGATATCTTTAGAGGTTGTATCAAAGTTAAAAGGATCTTCATTGGACTCCTGAACAATAGATTCATATCTATTTTCAACCATAGCATTCATACTTTTCTAATAATCTCTTAGTTGATAAATAGGATTTGATGAAATTTCATTAGACAACAAATATTTAAAATCCTCTTCATCATCACTATATTTATCAAATACTGGAAAATCAGAATAAAATCCTGAAGGTTTCTGCATTTAAAAATCAACAATCTAATCGTGAAACAGATTTTGAAAAATATCACTGTCTTCCTCATCATCAGCAACCTTTACATCAAAATCTAAATCATTCTCGAACACCAAACATTCTTCAGGATGGTTAAACATGACAACCACCTCTTTTTCATGAAACAAGACAGAGTCTACAAGGTATTCAAGACTGTGTGGATGTTGCAGATTTGTGTAAGCAGGGGTTGCAACATGACTGTTCAGGAGCAGATCTATCTCTTCTTCTATTAAAGGAGGAGGTGGTATGTGTAATTTCTGGATCTAGAAACTATTTTTTTCTTTCTCTTCTGCAGGTTGACCATGATGTTGAATATCTTCTTCATACTGATAATCTTCATCGACCTGAGATATTTATAATATTCCTTCCTCCTCCTCAAGAAGATGTGCTTGATATGTTTGTATTATGAATTTTATATTACAACAATCTTCAAAAAGTATTTCAGCTGAATAGATTCTCTTACAATGTTTATGAAAAAGTGTGTGAAAATATTTCAATGAAGGAATATTGGAATGGGGTAAAGCTTTATACCAGAGCCTAGCATCTCTTTCCAATGAAAACATAAACAACTTCATGATGTACATTTAATTCATCCATGAGCTTGTGGAATTCAAGCAAGTGTTGAGTAGGATTATCGTCCACATATCCTCCAAATTTAGGAAGGACATCTTCCCAAACTTTAATTTCTGGAACAGTGTTGGGAAAACCATAAACATTTGTAAAGTCCAGTGGAGAAAAAATTGGAGCAATCCGAGCGATGAATGAATCCGACATTTTGAGACTGGTGGAGTGGCCAGTGAATCATGTAGAGTTTACAGACCAAGGAGTTTCCAGGTGAATAATCATAGCCAATCGAATGCCTATCCCTTGTTCACCAGCAAGAGATAGATCTGAACCTTTGTCGTATCCCAAGGAAGATAACTTCGTCCTCCTTCCCCGACAATGATGCCATAAAATGTTGTCGCAAGAGTTGACTCTAGGCTATAATAGAGCCAAGCCTTAGCACATTTTAAATGAGAAAATAAGTTATCATTCAGAACTTGATTTGGATTGCGTGCAAGTAAATTCTGAGATAACCATGAACCACTTTTGATTAGAAGCTACCCCTTCCAACCCGAGAGGGATCTCTCAAATATATGTCACGATAGGATATTCAATAAGCTTAATAGTGGGCAAATCTGTGGGTACCTCTTTTCATGCTATCATGGTGGATACCTGTGGCTCAACAAGCACATTACTGTGGATTCGACGTTGATCCACCTGATCACATGACTGAGCATGCAGGGACCCAACCCTCAGTATTTCTACCTAGGGAAGACCTCAGATTGCTCCCTGGAACAGTGCATTAAGGAGGCATACGACGAAGTTGAGAAGGGAAAATAAGGCTACAATGTAGCCTCTATCCAGGATGGTGCAGTGCACCTAGCTTGCCAACTCATAGCTGGAAAACTCATCAAAAAGAACTGCCCCATGCAGGTCACCGGGTTCATGGTGGACCTCGCAGGGAAATGCATGGAGGGGATGCAAATGAATTGGGCGAGCTACCTCGTCAATGAGCTCGAGAAATACTATCACTAAGTGCAGGATCAGGGGTATGAGTTCCACTTCAGCTGTCTACTTGTGTTGATTGCATTTGCCACTTGGCAAATGCTTGAGGGAACAACTTTTCCAGAGATTGAATTGTTGGAGCCATTGGCCGCAAGGTTCTCAACCTTATGGTATACGAATGATATGTTGAAGCAATGGCAGTCGAACGTAGTGTTCCATGCCTACTATCAGCAACTGAAGGTTGCTATTGAGTCATTCCCACACATGACATAGTGCACCTTGCACCAGTACAAACCATTAGCTAAGTTCCGCGTAGACCCACATTTTATTTATATCACTGCGTGAAAGGATGAGAGCAAGGAAGAGTTACAGTCCTACTATAAGTTGACCAATGAAGACATGGAGCAGATCATGAAGGAGTGGCCAGAAGAGTTCCTTGTACCAATCGATGATGCAGAACTCTTCAATCCTGAGATCATAGGAATCCCCTTGGTCACCCAGTTCGAGAATGCAGGACAAACAAGTGTGAAGAAGACAAAGAAAAAGGAGAAAGTCCATGATGTATAGACTGATGAGGAAGACATCACCTCAAAATAAAGTAGACCTGGCTCACCCACAGGAGGAGGACGAGATGAATTGAATCAAGAAGGAGGAGGGGAAGAAGGAGAAAAAGAAGGAGAAGGTGAAGCTACACCACCAAAGGATCCCCCTACTGATATAGAAACATCGAAGAAGAGGAAGGTTTCTCCGTAGAAACCTTCAACAAGAAAGAAGACCTGTGACAGCAAGCCCTAGATGGAGGCCACACTCACAAAGGATGACATCGGTCTAGTTCACAAAACAATGGAGGATGCATTCGAGGGCCTCTTACAGAGATATGGTGGAAGCAGGAAGAGTTGTATGTAAGAGATAAGAAGGAACTGAAGGAATTTCAGTGATCCATTCAATTGAGCCGCGCAGTACCTACTACGCCTTCCTCATCAGAGACTACAGAGTTGGGGGATGAACTAGCCCAACTTTGAAGACTTGCAGATGCAACAGAGGCTTGGCTTTAGAAAGTTCAAGAAGAAAAGGATTAGGCTTGAGAAGACCTGAAGAAAGAGAAAGAGGAAGTCTTAGAGCAACTACAAGTTGCACGGTACTGTGTAACCACTTATGAAAACGAGAAAGATGAGTTTCGAGCGATGCTCGAGGAAGACAAAGCAAAGATACAGAGGGAAAATGACCAGTTGTTCGCAGAGCAGAGTGTGGTCAAAGAAGCAGTGAGAAAAGAACTTCGCTCTATGCTGGGCTTGACACAGAAGGAACATGAGGCAGTCGAGGTTCAAGTGATGAAGCTCGATGAGGCCATCCAACAAATTCAAGCAAGTTGGATATCCAAGCAGTACCAGGCACTCCGTAGGAAGTGCACGACCAGAGGGAGGAAGCCGTTAGGAGCATAGCCGAAAGGATCAGAGCCCTCGCCTAGAATGCAATCAGTCGAGCAACAGAAGTGTGCATACCTACGAATGCCTCACGAAAGACCCAGATCTTAGGAAGTTGGAAGCGTAGCTACATGAGGCGCAACAACAGGAACTGGCATTTCAAATGTAGATGAAGTCACTCATGGTGGTCGAAAGAATGAAGAGATCACAAGAACAGTGTGTGGCCCAGCAACAGATTACTTCCATCTAGGGCAAAGTAATGGAAGTCACACAAAGGCTACAACTAGTGCAGGAGGAAGCATGCGCGGTGTTTGAAGAGATCGAAGGACAAGGTTCGCAACTGGACCAAGTGGTTGCAATAGTGGAGAAACACCTTGAAGGGCCTATTTCAGAGAAAATAATCTAGGAGTTCACTGAGTAGGAGGCTCAGGTGAAGCAACAGGTCGAGGACACTCGAGCTAAGCTCAAGGCCTTCGAAGTAGCGTTGCCCAGATTTGAGTGACTCAGGACGAGTCACAAGTGAGTGTTGGGGGCCTGTTGGCCCTCGAACAAGTTTTGAGGAAAAATTGGTCAGTTTTGACCACTTTTTGGACTTTGATGTAGTGATCAAGGAAGGAGCACCTAGGCGGAGCTGAGATGATGGATCTCACTTGTTTTGTGGGATTTGTGGACCCAAAATGGGGTTCTTAAGGTTTTGTAATGGGTTATGGGATGTTGGCCCATGGGTTTACCCATGATTAGGCCTTTTTGTAAATGTAAAAGTATTAATAAGAATAAGATTGTAAGGATGAGTAGTAGAAGAAAGGTCAATAGCTTGCGGGGCTAAGTGAAAGTGGTTCTAAGTTGCTTAGTGCAACAAACTATGTATGTAAAGCTTTGTACATGATAGAGGAGTTATCTTTGTGCCTTGACCTGATTTTGGGAAGGTGGATCTTGTGCTTAGTGCACAGATCACCTGTTTGGTGCGAAGCTTGGATCTGTGGCTTAGTGCACAAGAGAAGATAAATGTAAGAGATTGAAGAACTATTAAATAAGAAGATGAAGCAGTTGGTGGATGTATCCCCACACAAGGGTGAACCACATAAATCTTGTCTTAATGATTTGCTTTGTGCTATGATGTTTATGCTTTGAATCTGCTTAGTGCATTAAGTATTATGGAAGTGAGATATATCTATGAATTCTTATTGCTTTATTGATGATTGAATGACTGCTAGATCTGATTCAGTTCTATGTGCTAGATGGTTGGAATGCTTGATATTTAGTATTACTGCGCCGAACGGTACTTAGGGTTTGATATCCGATGTGAATAAGGCTAATATATTAATGCATGTTCTTCCTAAGTACTCTGTGAAGTGTTATAATCATAGATCTGTGTCCCAGCTTGGTTACAGACACCTAAGTCCTATAACCCCCCTGCCTCTACCTCGGGTGAGACTTAACCTGCTTCGTAGGTGTTGCCGAAAGGGTTGGTAGTTAGGGTTTTGTTGGTGCGCTGTTGAAGCATTGAACCCTGGGTCTGCCCCTGCGCCAACAATGCCCTTTGGATTATCAAATGCACCAGTTGTCTTCATGTGTTTAATGAATGGTATTTTCAGAGAATGCTTAGATAAGTTTGTCATTGTATTTTTAGATGAAATTTTTATATATTCTAAGTCAAAGGAAGATCATGAACAACACTTGAGGATGGTATTAAAATTATTAAGGGAGCATCAGTTGTATGCCAAATTGAGCAAGTGCTCATTTTATCAGAAGCAAATTTATTATTTGGGGCATATCATTTCAGAGAAAGGGATAAAAGTGGATTCTGAGAAGCTAGAAATCATTAGAGGATGGTCAGCTCCAAGGAATATGACAAAGGTCAAATCATTCATGGGACTTGCAGACTACTATAGGATATTTATTGAAGGATTCTCAAATATTTCACACCCAATCACTTCCTTGCAAAATAAGGGTGTGAAGTTTCAGTGGACATTGGATTGTGAAAAGAGTTTCTGACACTTGAAGTAATTATTAACAAGTTCTCCAATACTAAGGATTGCAGATCCAAATGAAGACTTCATTGTATGCACCGATGCATGTAAAGAAGGACTTGGTGGAATCCTCAGTCAAAATGGGTTTGTTGCATGTTATGAATCAAGGAAGTTGAAGGAGCATGAAAGGAACTATGCCACTCATGATTTGGAGTTGGCAGCCATAGTGCATGCCTTGAGGAAGTGGAGGCACTACCTCATGGGGAAAGGGTTTGAGCTGAGGATAGACTATAATGGTCTGAAATATTTATTTGATCAACCAACTCTAAATTCTAGGCAAAGCAGATGGTTAGAATTTCTCAGTGAATATGACTTTGATATAAAGCATATCAAGGGGAAAGAGAACAAAGTGGTTGATGGAATCAACAAAAGAGTGCATGAGTTGCATGCTACAACCATTAGCATGTACCAATCAGATTTGAAAGACATAATTTTGGAGGCTGGAAAATTAGATTTGCAATACAAGGAATTAGTGGAAAAATTACAGCAAGGTAATTTGCTACAGAAAATTGAAGACTATAAGCTAGAAAATGATGAATTTCTCATATACAGGGGCATAATTTATGTACCGAATTCCCATGAACTGAAAAATATGATATTGAGAGAAATGCATAATGTGCCTTATGCTGGGCACCTAGGTTATCAGAAAACTATTGCAGCTGTCAAGAGTCAATATTATTGGCCAGGCATGAAGAAAGAGGTTGTTGATTTTATTGCCAAATGTTTGGAATGTCAAAAGGTAACGGCTAAGCATAGACACCTAGCTGGTTTGCTACAGCCATTACCCATTCCTAAGTGGAAATGGGAAGTTGTAACAATGTATTTCATCACCAAACTACCCAGAACAAGAAAGCAACATGATTCTATCATGGTAGTGGTGGATAAGCTTATTAAAGCTGCCCATTTTATTCCATTAAAGCTCACTCACAAGGCAACCAACATTGTTGATGTTTATATGAGAGAAATTGCTCGATTACATGATATACCCAAGACAATTGTGTCTGACAGAGATCCAAAATTTACCTCAGTTTTGGAAGGGATTATTTAATGGATTTGGAACAAATTTGAATTTTAGCACAACTTATAATCCAGAATGAGATGGACAAATAGGGAGGGTGAATCAAGTGATTGAGGATGTGTTGAGGATGTATGTGATGGATAAAACATCAAAATGGGAAGACTACCTACACTTAGTAGAAATTGCTTATAACAATGGGTACCAAGAATCTCTAAAGATGAGCTCATTTGAGGCACTTTATGGAAGAAAGTGCAACACACCGGTAAACTGGGACAACCCAACAGATAGAGCAATAGTTGGGCCAAATTTACTCAGGGGAATGGAGGAGAAAATGTTGAAAATAAAACAAAATTTAAAGGCTGCCCAAGATAGGCAGAAAAGCTATGTTGATAAGGGAAGAACTGAAAAGGAATTTAAAGTGGGGGACCATGTATTCTTGAAAGTGAAGGCAAATAGAAGTTCCCTGAAGTTGGGAAATTATTCAAAGTTGGAATCTCACTATTGTGGGTCATTTGATATCCTAGAGAGGATTGGTCCAGTAGCTTATATGATTGCATTGCCTGCATCTATATCTATTCATAATGTATTCCATGTATCATTGCTCAAGAAATATATACCTGATGCTAATCATGTTATTGATTGGAATGTGATTTATGTGGAGCAAGAAGGCACTTTCCAAGTACATCTGATATGCATTCTTGACCAGAAAGTTAAACAACTCTAGTATCGAGCCATAGGGATTGTAAAGGTCCAATGGACCTAGTACGGTCTTAAGGATGCTACTTGGGAGCATGAGGATGCAATGTGGGAAGAATACCCACATATGTTTGAGGATTTTTGAAATTTTGGTTATATATGTGTACATAATGCACTGAGGATAATGCATAAATAAGGGGAGGGGATTGTAATACCCCTAGGCCGAACCCAATTGTAAATGCAAATGCAAATGTACTTAAGCTGGTGAGCTATTTGATATCATTTTTGTATGCACCTTCCATGGTATAGTGCGCACATGCACTGCGCAGTAAAATGATGAGGTGTGCACATTCCAAGATACCATGTGCAACAAACTTAAGTGCACATGATTTTGAGGCCAGGGAGACTTTGTGTATATCTTGTGTTTTATAGGCTGGTGAGCCAGTTTATTATAAGCCATAAGGATTATGTGATGATTAGGATAGAGAGCCTAGATGCTAAAGTCCATTGAGCCTATTTTTGTATATGTCTTATCATTTATATAAAATACATCGCTGCGTGTAGAACGACCACGATAAAAGAGTATGGGGTACTAAACTCCACTAGTTAGGGAAAGGGGGGGGTAAAAATTTGAGGAAAAGGGATAAGCTAGGGAGCTTAAGCCAAAAATGAATGCTATATTAATATTCCTTAAAGTATAAAGTGTGGATAATTATTTTATCCTATGTTCTAAGGATGTGGACCAGTGGGCCAAAGTAGCTCCCAACATGACAAGTGTCAAGTTGGTAACATGCATACATATGGTTTGGACTTAGTTAATTTCCCATTCAATAATTCCATCATCATTCACACACTCATTGAGTTGTCCTCAGTACCTCTCTGTACCTGTATCCATACCTAAACCAATACCTGTACCTGTACCTATACCTGTACCTGGTTAGCTTGGGAGCTGGACTGAAGAAGCAGGTTGTCAGGCCCATGGGATATTGAAGAGGCGAGTTGTCAGGCCCGTGAGAAATTTCTCTCTGGGTGAGAGAATTGCTGGGAATTGATTTCTTGAAGGTGCTAAACTACAACTACAAGGCTATGAGACTCCTTTTTGGCATGTTGTTGAAGCCCTAGAAGGGAAGTGGGGCAGTCGAGGGACTGTTGAGAAGACAAGGGGAACACTTCCTGGGGTGGGACAGACATGTAGGGAATGAGGTACTGTAGGATGTTAGTTTGAGTTGGCACTTATGATGGAGTCTTTCCTATTGTCTGAGATAAGTCAGCCTGGTTAGGAATCCCTCTACCCGGGTGGAGTTTAGTCCCAGCTCGGGGGTGACCCACTGCTGAGAGTGATGAGCAATGTGGTCTAAGGATGCAAGCTTCATGGTAGGTATGAACACAATTGGTGATATTATTACCAAGATAAGTGTCAATTGTGTGTTAAATTACATGCTGCATTATTATTTACGTGTTTATTTTTATGGGTTTATCTTATGTGTGGTTTATAACTGTCTTTATATTTATGGGTATTTCCTGTCTATGCTACATGTATATGTTGCTTTTATTTCCATATGAATTTGTGCATTTATAAGATGTATTTTTCTATTTTGATTTTTATATATAAAGTTCCGCAAGAGTTTCTATGTGTATATGTTTTAGTTTGCATACAACTCGAAAATTTTTACGTGGCATATCCTAGTTGGATGTTGGGGATTTTACAGTGATTGGTCCCAAAGTGAGAAGCCATTCCAATCCCAATAAAATATCACAACCATCCATGGAAATAGAGAACATTTGGGTTTTCAAATGATAATCAACCATTTGGAGTTTGACATTTTCATAGCGCCCCTCACACTTCATAGTACCCCCATTAGCAATGAGAATTTGAAAATTAGAAACATGGCAGACAAAGGAATGGATCTCATCAGTAAGCCTTCGATGAATAAAATTATGGGTGCTACCACTATTAATAAATACCACAACCTTCCTATTTTTAATTTAGCCCTTGATCTTCAATGTCTGTGGGGTCGAGATACTTGAGAGTGCATGAAGTGATATGACCGGTTCCAGTGAGTCCAGAGGATTGAAAACTGGATCTTCAACATGATCACTAGACGAAGCCTCCTCTGGGTCAAGAGATTCATCTAATGGGGTGTCTTCATGGCGGAAGGAAGCTAATGCATCAATCTAGAATAATTTTTGTTCTCTACATTTATGCCATGGTGCATAATTTTCATCACAATAGTAGCAAAGTCCTTTCTTGCACCATTCCACCATTTTTTCTAGAGATACCTTTTGGACCTTCAAGGTTTGTGTTGGAGTCAGGGTGGCCCCTGGGCGAGGATGATTGGAAATTCAAGCCCTCAGGGATGGTTCCTGAAGGATGGTCTCTGCTTCCTTGGCTAACTGATATGCCTGCAACCAGTTAGTAGGATGATACATACTCACATGAGCCCTGATGGCTTCCTTTAAGCCACTGATAAAACATTCAAGTAAAATTCATCACATAATCCCTCGTTTCTGATAGCCAACTATTCAAATGATGTGATCAAGTCTGATACTAATCCTATCTGGAACAACTTTGTTAGATTGCCCCAAAAATGAGATTCATGATCAAAATGGGCACACATTGCTTTGGTGAACATGCTCCAAGTGGGGAATCCAGGATAACACTTCTTATGCCACTGACACCATTTCCCCCGTTCTTCATGTAGGTAGAGAACCCCAACATGGAGTTTGGTCTCATCATCCTGGATATAATGGAGGATGAAATACTATTCCATTTGAGACACCCACCCTGGTGGGATAGAACCATGAAATTTATGCATGTCAATTTTGGGCACCTTATTCCAAGAGTGTGTAGACCGCCAAGGGAGGTGGTATGATTGATTATGTTAATGCCAGGAAGACTGTGGGTCAGGTAGAATGTGCTCAAAATTCTTACCCTTGAGGTCATGAAACACCTCTTTTAGTTGTTGGGATATTGATTCCTGTAATACATTGATGTATTTCATGTCTTCCTCTAGGGATTTTGTCCTAGAGTCTAGGTCGTTGTGGCTCTGGGAGGAGGTAGTAGGCATGGTGGAGGATTGAGTAGTAGGTGAGGTGTCAGAATGAAATTCTAGGTCACAAAATTTGATAGGTAATAGGATGATCAAGGAAAAAAGAGGAATCCAATCAGATAGGTGTCAAATAAGGGTGTCTTGGAAAGGGGTGAGACCACAGAGAGAAAAAAACAAAACTTAAAAGTGAAGGGTACCACTGCAATCAGAATGAAGAGAGGAATGCAATGCACTAGGTTAAAAATAAGGGTGTTGACAAGCCCTAGAATCATTTTTTTTTACTCTTGCGGAGTTATACTTCGAGTTGAATAATACTGTAGTGGCGCAATGACCAAATTATTAATAGGAAGAAATGTGTAGGAATTTTACAACCAGAATGCAGTAGACAAAATTGCACAACAATAGATCTTGTATGTTCTTTTGATTTTGTTGTCCCAAGGGTTAGGGCATTCAAGGGTTCTACAAAAAAGGATTTTCCCTATGCTATATCTCTCTGATATATGTGTGGGGTCCAGCAATAGTACTCGTCCCAATATCTTAGGGCACCAACTAAGGAAGCTAGACCATAACCTTAGATGTACTACCCTACCACCCAGGTACTAGAGAGTATCTTCCCGAGTGTTGTTCTTAATGACACTATAATAGTCAGGAGGTCAATCGATTTATCTATGGAGTGCTTCAAGATTCCTAGGACGATTCATATACAGGTGTTGTATGATGCGCTACCACTCGAAGGGGTACCAACAAGAGTTACAAGGGTGGCCAACAGATGTGTACTTAAAAACCACTTGTATTTTCTGTGTGTATGACTCCCCAACTATGGGTTTATGCTTATAACGACAAATCTTTGTAGCTTAAAGACGTCAGAATATGTCTCTACCCTGAAAAAATTTACCCCACAAGTCGTGCCCTGGAAAGAGATTTGATACCATAAAGGGCCTTATTTAATACTATAGTGGACCTAGTCCACCTTACATTGAATGAACTCTACTATTATCACTATTTGCCCTCCCCACCCCCGCCCCACTACCCCTATAACTACACTACATTACATCCCCCTTATGAGAGCGTTGTCCCCAATTCTTGTTATGAGGGTGTACAACCATATACCAGGGTCCCATGGATAAGTGTGGACCATAGTGCTGAAGTAGACTAGAGAAATAGGGTCCCATGAAGAAATGAAAGCCACCATGTTGAAGTAGTCCAACCACCAATGTAAACCATGAAATGCCCCAAACTCATTTTTTTTTTACTCCTACGAAGTTATACTCTGAGCTAAATAATACTGTAGTGACACAATGACCAAATTATTAACAAGAAGAAATGTGTAGGAATTTCACAACCAGAATGAAGTAGACACTTGCACAACAATAGATCTTGTATGTTCTGTTGATTTTGCTGTCCCAAGGGTTAGGGTATTCAAGGGTTCTATAGACAAGGGTTTTCCTTGTGCTATATCTCTCTGATGTATGTGCAGGTTCCAACAATAGTACTTGACCCAATATCTTAGGGAACCAACTAAGGAGTCTAGACCGTAACCTTAGACGTACTACCCGACCACCTAGGTACTAAAGAGTATCTTTCCCGAGTGTTGTTCTTAGTGACACTCTAACAATCAAGAGACCAATCAATTTATCTATGGAGGGATTCAAGATGCCTAGGTCGATCCGTATAGAGGTGTTGTCTAATGTGCTACCACTCGAAGGGGCACCAACAAGGGTTACAAGGGTGGCCAATAGATGTGCTCTTAAAAACCATTTGTATTTCCTGTGTGTATGACTCCCTGACCATGGGTTTATGTGAGTAACGACAAATCTCTATAGCTTAAAGATTTTGGAATACGCCTCTACCCTAAAAATATTTACCCCACAAGTCGTGCCCTGGAAAGAGCTCTGATACCATAGTGGGAATTATTTAATACTATAGTGGACATAGTACACCTTACATTGAATGACCTCCACTAGTATCACTATGGTCCCTCCCCCCAAACTACCCCTATAACTACACTACATTCCATCCCCCTTAGGAGAGAGTTGTCCCCAACACTTGTTATGAGGGTGTACAACCATATACCAAGGTCCCATGGATAAGTGTGGACCATAGTGCTAAAGTAGACTGGAGAACTAGGGTACCATCAAGAAATTAAAGACACCATGTTTAAGTAGTCCAACCACCACTGTAAACCTAGATCCCATGTCCAAGTGCTCATGTGAACTCCACACAAAAGATATCATAACTCTAGAACCAACTGAAAATGATGCTCCAAAAAAATACACTGGTCATGTGGGTCAAAATATGTAGAAATGACCAACCATTCATCCACTACTACAGGTGAATACTAAAATGGAAGAATAATATGCAGGGAAGTCTCTATTGTACTCTTGAAGATGGTCTCTACATGAGGTGGAGTAGAGTCATCAAATAGAAGATGGAATTGCTTGTCATCCCAGAAATGACAATGATACCAATAACCACAATCAACCTCAAAAGCATACCACACATACATTTCTTGATTATATTTATCCATTCTATCCTCCACAATACATTCCTCCTATATTCTATCTTTTTAGTTTCACCAACTATCCTTTAAGTCATGCATGCTGGCTTGGAGGGCTTCCATGTGTGGTTCCAAATCCCTTTGCATTTTGTTACATAAAGTATCCTCGAGGATTTGACAGAAATGATCCATTGGAAACACCACATAAAATAAATATGTTAAAATACTCTATGCAATGACACTTATCTAGTAGCAATCTGAGCACCCTGTGACAAGTTATGAATTTTGCATCCTGCCACCGTCACAAAACCCCCCCAAAATGGTTGATTTTAAAACAACGATATTTTAAATTATTGGGCTCCAATTCAGATGATTTTTGTTTTGAAATGGGGTTAAATTTTGAGAGGGAATCATATCTGTAATTTTTTAAACAAATTTGGCCTCCAGGTGCTACAAAAATAAAAAAAATTATGCGACCATCCGCGGAAAAAACCCTGAAAATTTACAAATTTTAAAATGCCAATAAATTCACTTCCTGAACTCCGTTTTGGATGATTTGTTTTTTTAAATAAGCTATTTTTGAAAGAGAAACTCAGATATGGAACCAATTCTACAAATTATTCACCAAAAACTACATAAATCATCTGGAGTGTTGCAACTCTCTTTTTCTTCTTCGAAAAAAAATATGCAAAATAAAAAAGATTTGTTCACAATTTTAGCCAAGGAAAGAGCTCTAGTACAAATTTTTATGAACCAAATACTTGCATAAAGAAATACCCGCTATTGCTTGAATCCGTTAGGACTGAAATGAAAACTTCACGAGGACGTAAATCCCCCTGCGTTTTTATAGAGGTGGTACTCCTCTTTACTTTAGGGTTTTCTCGGGACTCTAGATATTTAGAATATTAAAAAATATAAAGATTGCAAGAAAGATAGACAAAAAAATGTTTCTTTTTTTCTTTTTTTCTTTTGAAGAAGGTTCTCGAGAAATGACCAGGAACTGCACATTTCATACAAAAAGAGATAGACAAAATTTCCTCACATCCATCATAGTTATACTAAAGATTTATGTTCACATAACATAAAAAAGAAGATGATCTGCATGCATAAGAGAACTTTAACATAGTAGACACATGGGCAACTCAAATAAATATAATGATAGATCAATCTCAAATACTTTATGCTCAAAACTCATAGATACAAATCACATCCAAAACTGATCCCGAAATAGCTCTCTTTAAATTTCTAGACAAATATATGGTCTGTTACATATTCTTTGAAATTTAAAATGCATTTGTCCTTAGAACCAGGATTGGGGCTCTCATGAACCATAAAGAAAATATAAACAAGAATTAATCTTGTGGAAGAAGGACGGTGGGCGGTAAAAGAACAAGAAGACCTGGAAAGAAGAAAAATAGAAGTTATCATACTTTGGTTAAACCTTTCTAGTCAAATAAGTAGAGTAACTGGATGAAAGAACTGATAAAGAAAGAAAGATGTGATCAATAGAAACTTACTACGATGGTTTCTCGTCTCTTCACTTTCTTTCTATTGTCCTTTTATAGTCTTCATTCATGGTTACAGGAACCGTCTCAACTGTTTCTTGCCCCTCATTGGTCAATTTGTCGATTGTTTTCTTGAACCATTCTTTAATATAATTTTTCATTGGTGCCACATTTATCTCAAGATGGATTTTGATGTTGAATAACTTTCCCTCCAAGTCTCTTAAATAAAGGGAAATTCCATGTATTTCTTCCTCAATATCTTGGTTCTTCATGGAATAGTCCACTAGCCAATTTTCTATGGTGTCTTCATCATATTCAAGTATACCATAAAACATTTTAACTGATATCCCTTTAAATATTTCAACTTGTTCATCAAACTGTTGCTCTGTTAGGAACATTGAGTTGAAAATTAATTTAGGGTATTGTACTTCATTAGTACCTCCATCTAGGTCTATCTTGGTGAGCCTCTTTAACAATATTATTCAAATTTGGGTATTGTTCAATCTTGGTTGCATGCTTGAACAATATTATTCAAATTTTTAATCTTTTCCTTCCAGCACGCATTCAGCTGGTTTATCCAACTTGGGGAGGGAAGATCATTCTCTCTTCTCCTTCATTATGTCATATTAGAGAATTTGTTTCCAAAGGGTAATACAACATCAATGTAGAAATCTTCTTTGTTCTTTAGGTCATCTTGCAAATATTCATGGAAGGCATGCACCCTTGAGACAAAATAAGCAATGTTTTTCAAAACTTCCCATGCCTATGTGATCAATGCCATTCATTTCTTAATATTTCTTTCTACATAGCTCCTAGCCAATGTAAGTAGTCTTGAAGATCCTTTCAATTTAGCAGTGGGTGTGGTGGGTTTGACTATTGATAAAGGACTGACAATAAGTGGAAGAGGCATTAAAGCGTCTTCCAACTCCTTGATCCTTTCTTTCAAGTTCACATTTTATGCTTCTAAACCACCAATGGAATCATCCATAGCATCCCTGATTGCTCTGTGAATTCTAGATATTTGGGATGATCGCATATCTTTTAGGTCAACCTCTAAACATGATTTTCCTTTCTTATTTTTCATATCATCTTTTTCAATAATCAATTTCTTAGATTCCTTGTCAAAGACAACGCTCTGGAAAGCGAATGACTCTTCTTCATTGAAGGTCTCATTCTCAATGATCTCTAATGATGAATTTTGATGGGCCATGTTCCCTGGCTGATCAATTGTGGGAAACATTTTCTCGATATCCGCCTCGAGCTCTATGTCTTCAAGAGAGAAGCTATTGATGTCATTTTCTATGCGATGGTCGTCTTCCTCTTGCACAACATTCTTCCTCTTATTTCTCAGAGGGAGCTTGTGTGAGATCTCGATTTTTCCCTCGGGGGATTATTTTCTCCTCCTCCACTTGAACTACTATTGGTAACTTTCCTAGTTGGGTGGTCCGTTGGAGCATTGCTCTGAGATGTGGTAGTTTTAGGAGTAACAATTGGAGATTGGGCGCTCTTCTCACTAGGACCCTTTCCTTTTTGCTTGTAAAATTCATTAATACTAAGTACTATCTCCAAGACACCAACATTGTGTGTAGGAGCGCCTAAGTTGTTGTCTTCCTCTTCACTTAAAATAATACGAATGAATGAATAGTTGAATCCTACTAACAACATATGTTCCACGAATATTTTGTTAGGTCCAAACCCCTTTATCTTTTCAGCATACTTCAGATTTACTTTGTGGAAGTGATTCACAAACTCATAAATTTTGTTTATATTCCTAAATATGAAGTCTCCAATTTTCCACGACAAGGGGATGAATTGTTTTTTCCATTTTTCATGGAAAAAGTGCAACCAGAAATTGTATTGCCTTTCCACTTCTGTAATATTTTTTTTATCAAATACATGGTATGGAAGAAAAGATGGTTTTTCCTTGGAACAAAATATCCTGATAACACAGTGATTTTCCATCTGCTCTAACGTCCCCTTTTTATCCAAGAATTTATTTGCCTGGTCTGATATCCTGGGGGTATTTTTACCAAACAAAAGTCCTTTGAAAACTGAAAAAAAATCATTGTAAACTTAGTAAAAATGCAAAGAAGTCTTGTGTTTCCACAATGCTTGATACCAGAAGGTAACTGGATCAATTTCAAAGTTTACCCTCTTACAAATAGTCAATTTTGGAAATTGACAACAATATACTATCACAAATACCAAATAAAAAGCCATAAATAATTTCTTGTCCCTTTTGTACTGTGACAATTGGGAAGAGATTTCATTGGAAATCAGTTTTCCCCAATCGAGGATAGCTTTCTCTTTAACTGTAAAATATAAAATATAAAGAATCATGCAAGAAATGGTGGAGTTTCTTTCTTGACCTATCAACCTGGTAAACAACCAAGCGATTTCCCAAAAGGGGTTTTTAAAAGAGTCGATCTGAATCCTAGTTATGTCTTCTGGGATAGTCATGGGATTCTTTAAGAAATCAGGCAAGAGATCCAAGCCATTATCATGTTTCTTCAGAAAATATGTGCAATCCTCTCCTTTGAAGGTAAGTGTTGGCTCCGAGAGCTTCAACATCTTACGAAAAATAAAATTGTGATAGAGAAATGGGGGAATGATCTTGAAGTTGTATAATTCACTGAATCGGTACGTACTTCTCAATGCACCATCCAACTAGTTCTTTGTAGTCAAATACCTCAGGGACACACCCTGTGCGAGAAATTCCATATGTCCAGATTACGTCTTTTTGTGAAGGAGGAGATGAGTAATACGAGTATGCTCTGGACCCCTAAAAGTTCTAGTCTTCACGACCGAAAATATTCAAAGTATCACCATAAAACTGTTGTCTAGTTGTTGTTTCCATAGGTTGATGAGAGTGTTCTTTCAACTGGACAATAATTTGCAATGAATCATTTCAGAGAGATAACAATAATATAACCCTTGGAAAATCGTGCTTTAATGCATTTTAATGAAAAATCTCCTTTACCCCTTTGCTTATTAATGGTGATATTTATGGAGCCTGCATGATCAATTATTAGAATTAAACCATACTAATTGCATATTGGGAAAAACACGAAGGTGGCAGGGATAGACAAGAGCAATTTGAATTTGGGGATTTTTTGTGAACCCGTAGTTGCGAATGGTAAAAAATAGGCTAAGTGTTGCATAGTGGTCGGTCGGACTTGGATATAGGAGAAATGCGATACTTAGGGGATCAGCACCCAGGACAAATATGATGGTCATAATGTAGATCACGGGCCTTCAGGTGGGAAGTGGAGATCACAGAACTTGGAAGAAGAAATCTTGAACCCTTGAACCCGCGGTTGCAAAAATGGTTAAGTACATTATAACAAGGTGGTAGGTTAGACTCATGATATGGGAACAACGATGGACATGAAGACCCCTGAGTCTGCCAACCCGTGAACTTGCCAATTTTTTGAAATACGACTAAGTATGGTAACTAGAAAGGGAAAATAGAAGGGAGAAAAGAAAAGGGGAATGAGGGTATGTATAGAAGAGGGAAAATAAACAGAAAAAAGAAGCTGGGAAAATAGAAAAGGGAGGGAAATTTTGGAAGCGAGAATTGACCTCAACAACTAGATCCAATTGTGGGATGATAATTGTTAGGGACCTAACCTACCTAACCCCAAAGTGGGTAGAATAATATATTTCCATGTAATAAAGGTCAATATTAATAAGGCCTAGCAATAAGGAGGAATAAGTCAACTGTAAGAAAACCTAATAGAAGCTTCCTGTTCTAGAAGGATCATCCTCTATATTGTTCTTTTGGATAGATAGATTTAGTATAAATAAGAGTTGAGGGTATGGGAAGTTTTGTCTTGGATATTGTTGTAATAGAGCGCTGCTTTGCTGGAGGTTTCCCCCTTGAAGGGGCAAGTGAAAATTGCTATCTTTAATCAAGGTGCTCTTTATGGTGTTATTTTGGTATTGCTCTGGTATTGTTTTGGTTATATCTTGTTGTTCTTCCACTTCTAGCTAAAATATTTTTGTTTTACATACTATTTTATATCTAGAATACTACAAGTGGTATCAGAGCACTTTCCTCGGCAAAAAAATGTGGGTTAATTTTTTTTCAGGGTAGAGACCTATTCCAATGTCTTAAAGCTATAGAGATCTGTTGTTACACACATAAATCCACAGTCGTGGAGTCATACATGCAGGAAATATAAGAGGTACTTAAGCGCACATTTGTTGGCCACTCTTGTAACCCCTGTTGGTACCCCTTCGAGTGGTAGCACATCAGACAACACATGTATACAGATCGACCTAGATCTCTTGAAACATTCCGTAGATAAATCGATTGGTTGCCTGACTGTTATAGTGCTACCGAGAACAACACTTGGGAAGATACTCTCTAGTACCTGGGTAGTCAAGTAGTACATCTAAGGGAACGATCTAGCCTTCTTAGTTGGTGCCCTGAGATATTGGGTTGAGTACTACTGTTGGACCCCGCATGTATATAAGAGAGATATAGAACAGGGAAAACCCTTGTCTATAGAAACCCTGAATATCCTAACCCTTGGGACATAAACAAAAATAGAAAAGACAAGATCTATTGATGCACAATTGTTCCTTCTGCATTCTAGTTGTGAAATTACTACACATTTCTTCCTGTTAAGAATTTGGGCATTTCGTCACTGAAGCATTATTTAGGCCAAAGCCTAACTCCCTCCGAAAGACGTATTTGGGACCTATCCCATTGGATTCCTCTTTTCTCCATGATCGCAGTCATACCTTTCATTTTAATTTTTTTTTTCTCCAGTGGACCCGAACCCTTCTCAACTTCCCTATTTTTCCACCTCTTCTATTATATTTCCCTTCTCTCCTTGATCGTCGTGGTACCATTCAATTATAAGTCCTTTTTTGTGGTCCCACATGTTATCTCTCCAGGATTCCTTCTCAGGTTGTAGCTTGAAGAAGCCTGGTAACTTAAGGTGTGAATTTTTTTATATGTTTATTGGATCAAATGGGATACTAGATTAATGACTTACTCTCAAGACATTCAAATACATAACCAGATGAGACAAGGCTTTCAAGAATTAAATATCAGACAAGTAACTGAACTGATGGGTGAAGAAAGACTATATTTATCAACTAGAACACATGTGTGATGGGATGAATAAAGATAGTACAGATTACTATCAAATCAAGTTTATGAACTGACAAAGTGAGATAACAATCACTAGCAGTTAAGACAAATTTGAATTAACACAATCTTTCAAAGTACAGAAAAGAAAAGAGATGGTAATCTGACAATAATAATGAAAGGAACATGTGCTTCTGTATTATGTATAAGAAAAGTCTATTACAGTAGTAGCATGGTCTAGTTTCCAGACTCGAACCCCTTAGACTGTGGCCTCTATCGGTTTAAAGAAGTTTAACAAAACAGTTTTAGATCCTCAAATGATGGATCTCATAATTACAAGTGTGTACAAATCTAATCAATTACATGATTCTAGGAAATAGATCCTATTCTCAAGGAGCAATTTGATTCATAATTTGATCTTCAACATATTCAACCTCTTCAACAAACTTCTAGTGATGACAAGGCAACTTGAGATCTTTCTTTGACAGCTGGTCATATCTTCAACCAAAAATTGGAAATTTTCATAACCTATTTGCCTTTTATATGCCTCAAATCTCTGATAACCTTTATAGTCTTCGACAACTACACAAATCTTCATTAGTTGTTGGATGAAGCTGAAAATGCCACCTTGACAGACAGGTTATTTTTTTCCAAAAATAGGCAAGAAGCCTTATCATTTCCACCTTGTTGGCATCTTTAAAACTAGAACAGGGCACTAAACTTGATTCTCTAAATTATAATCATCACATAGAAATCTTCCTTGTGCCAAAAGGATTTTCAAAACTTGGATCTGTGCAAAAAGAACGCCTCTCTGAACTGTCTGTGCTTTCGGTGGCTAAAGAGCCAAAATTCTAACTTGTAAGCCACCGAAAGCTCTACTTTTGGTGGCTAAGAATAGCTGTAAAATCTCGCATAAGCCACCGAAAGCTTTGTTTTCAATTTATCTTTCGAAATTGCAAAAATGCATTTCCTTCTATATTTCTAATATTCAATTATGCTCCTTTAGGTCCTCTGCATCATGAGCAGGGTCTGGATTACTGGCAGGATTGATAGTTGCAGGGTCTGGATCACTGGCAGGATTGATAGTTGCAGGGTCTGGATTACTGGCAGGATTGATAGTTGCCTCTGGATTATCAATAATGTTAATGGCTTCCTCTGCTAGGGTTTCAAGGTCAAGATGTGCCTCAGGTTGAGATCTTGAAGGCATTCATATTCCTTCTTAAATCAACTAGTGAAAGTTTGTTTTATTGACCAAAAATGAATTCATAGTTGAAACTCTCCAATGGCAGCCCATCTAGAGATCTCCCAGTCATCAACTTCACGGCATTCCTTCTTACTCAAACAAATCTCTTACATTTCCCAAGAGTAACTACAATAACCAGCAACCAAGAAATGATCTTACAGTAATGAGCTTTGTCCAAATGCAGTTTTTAGGCCCAATTCTGTTGTTTGCAAGAAGAATGAATAACCGAACAGTTGAAACCTAAAATATAGATCTAATGCCCAGTTTAGGGTGAGTTTTGATGCTGCAGCAAGGTAGTTTCAGCTTAGCAATTGTCGTCTAACTTCTCAAGGTAAATATGATCATCAACCGAACCATGTTCAGTTCCTAAGTATCCCCAATAACATCTTTAGTATTATTATCTGAAGAAATCTCCTTTACTGTTGTCATTCTCCCAGAATGTGAAAGAAATGCCCAATGTTGCCTTTATTCTAGAGATTGATGCCTTTACACTGTCTCTTCTTCAATAAAAAGATCCCACGCAGCCTCGAATTGATTTCTTCAAGCCTTTTCACCACACTTGTTAGAATTAATGATTAATTTAGGGATTGGTTTGGAGTTGGTTGAAGATTTGTAGGAGTTGTTGAGATATTCTCTCAACCTCCATAGCTATGTTTGGGGTAAGTTGAATCTGAGTTCAACTATATATGTACGTATGTATGTGTGCAATATGATAAGGTAATTGTGTGTGAATACTATGTGCCTCTGCTCTCCATGGATATTAACATGGTATCAAAGCCTGTTAAAGGATTTCAGGCATCAGTGTTGAATTTCAGAGGAACGTTGTGTATTGAAGTGTGTAAATAAGGTTCTATTTGATGGTCATCGCTACTGCTGTGTGGGTGAAAGAAGACACCACTATTTTGTTTCTTAAGCTAAGTTGAATGCTATCAAATCGCTGGAGAATCAAATACAGAAATCGACTACTGGAATTAAGGGATCACTGCCACTATTCATTTCCATGAAAGATCATTGCCACTATTAATTTCCATGCGTAACGCGTAACAAAGCAGTGAGGTGAGAGGCATTTTTACTATACCGATTGTGCATTTGACATCTGTGCGTTGAGTCCATGAAATAGAAGTCGAAGACATTGTCAAGTGCAAGGAGGAGTCTCTGCATCCGTGGTCATCTGCTTTTCAAGGAATAGAAGTTGATTAAAGAGTCGCCTTTGAAGATGCAATTACAAAAAGTTGAAAAGGTCGCCATGTGTTGAACCTGAATAGAGCCTTCGTCGAATACATGCTTGACATTGACACAAGAAACTAACATGTGAAAGAGATTTTTTTGAATGCGCTGTAGAAACCGCCATTGAAAAGATGAAACGATCTTTGCATATTAGATCTACAGAGGAATCACGGTCGATTTCAAAGATATCACTTGGATCGTGGCCATCCAAGCTAGAGTCGAGTTGACAACCCACATCAAAACTTAAATTTGCTGTCTAAAAATTACTGGAGGAGCCGTGGATCATTGCTGCCACTGTAGATGAAGGATGCAAGATGTCATGGAATGTTGTTCGGTGTTTCTACCTCTTTGAAGGGAGGATGCAAGCTATAGCCAAGTCTGAGAGATTCGCCAAGATCAACCATTACGAAGTCATATCAGTTTGTGGGAGCAATTAGAAATTGGATCTCTGCTGGTTGTTGATTGCCAAAGCGATGTCGACACAACAAGATTGCTACTTGTGGAAACCACCATAGATGGTCTATCCTGTCTTTTTACTTATATATATCTATCAATGTGTGTGTGGTGTGCATAATGTTTTCATATGTTTACGTGTTTATGTAAAATAGGAACTCTTGTATCTTGATACAAGCTGGCAGCCCCGGTTTCAAGAACAACTGTTCTTATTGAAGTCACCTTGTATAATTGGATGTTGAGGACATTCCATATCCAAACTGATCTTCTAGAGACTGAAGGATAGCCGAAAGCAAAAATCCGACAGATGGAGGCATGTTCATAGAATGCATCAATAATTGACATCTTTTATCACGGAAGCCCTGATGAGCCGAGTTGTCAAATTGTCCATTGTACAAGTTCATGAATGATGGTCTGAAGCATTTATGCTTTAAATGAGTTGAATGGTAAGCTCGAAGAAGAGGAAGAGAAAGAGCACAGTCTAGAGGCATCAGAGTGGGTGTAGGAGCTGATGAAGACCAGATCAGACAGAGATCGATGTTGTGATTTGAGAATTGTAATATGTGGTTTATTTGTAATGTAATCATTAAGGGAGGGTGTTAGAATTAATGATTAATTTAGGGATTGGTATGGAGTTGGTTGAAGATTTGTAGGAGTTGTTGAGATATTCTCTCAACCTCCATAGCTATGTTTGGGGTAAGTTGAATCTGAGTTCAACTATATATGTATGTATGTATGTGTGCAATATGATAAGATAATTGTGTGTGAATACTGTGTGCCTCTGCTCTCCATGGATATTAACAACACTATCATTTATAAGCATGCCCACAAGGACGAGCTGAAGGCTTTCCCTTCTTTCAAATAATGATAAAATGATAATTACCAATGATCCAATAGTTCCCTAAGCAATGGAGATGACTATCATAAATGTGAAATATCCAGCGCTGAACACCCTTATAGGAAGTAAAAGAACATCTTTGCAAATTGAAACATTTGACAACTGATTGCAATCGATTTATTTTGGCTGGATTTCTGAAGAGATCCTCATTCGAATCCATATGCTCTACAAAGCTTGGGGTCTCTCCTTCCATCGATGATGAGGAATCCTCTACAATCCTTCAATATTGAAAGAATGAACTCAACGCTTACACCTGTTCATCATTTTATTTAGCTTCGCCCAGATACCTACATATTCGAGCACCTGTAAATTAAGGCAGGGTTGAATGTTTAACACCTTGGATATTGGCGCATAAACTTCCTTCCTCTTGTATTGGCATTCAGTCTGCCATGTGGAACAATTCCATAACAACACCAACTCGAAGAGATAGCTAATGGTATCGGGCTCGACGTTGTGCTGGGATTTTGACACCTGCATTTCTAAGACCTGATGTATCGATCTGAGGATTGAATTGCAACTTGACTTATGGAATGGGCTTTGTGTGTCGACCTGATACAATGCTACCATTTCAGTGTCGTGGCTTGATATCATAATAGCACTTGTAGACATGGGTGACTACGACCTTGCTACGTTTGACCCATACAAATCATATGGCATCTGCAAACTCTGACACTTGGCAATCTGTAATTGTTCAGTTTTCAAACCCCTCATGCATCATATTTTTTAAACATTTAAACCTTTATATATACCAATGCATATATAGCTATTACGATAAGACATATGGAGATAAAGCTTAGTGGTTGCATGTGGCTTTGGTGGCTTATGTGGATTTGATGTTGACTTGTGACTTGGGCCTATGGACTGACTCGTGGTTTGGATTATGGCTTGGGTTGAGAATTAGCTTGAGGGTCCCAAACCTTTTGATAGAAGTCTAAATCTTGGATTTTTTGAAAAATCCGTAAACCCGATAGGCTAGATTAGGCTTAGAAATTAATATGACTAGGAGTTTGTCATATAATTAATGTAGCTTAGGTTTATACTTAGGCCATTAGTGCACACATAGCACAAAAAATATATTATTTTTGTTTGAAAAAGGCACAAACTAGGGTTTTAAGTAAAGATTGACAATGCTTTGGAATGCAGGTAAAGCGGTCAACGAGAGCTTTGATGAAGAAGTGGAAGTATGATATTGGCCAAAATACCTAAGTGAATGAGAAATCAAGTAGCGAGTAATGAGGACATCGACCAAAAATACCATTACTTTTTGGTCGCTAACATCTGGCTCCTTCTAGGGATGAAAGCCTCCCTGTGAGGTTTCAAGAACAAGCAGACCTGTGCCTGTCCATTTAACTTGACAATCCTACAACCTTCTCAGCAATCATCCACAATTTGTATTGTGTCTAGTCCATTGGGCTATGGAGTCATTTAATGCCGTCACTAGATCTCTACAATCTTTATTCAAACTCTGAATGCAAAATCACTGCTACAAACTAACAAACTTAAAAAAAAAAAAAATTCTCCAACCATGCTTGATGGCGAGCTTATTCTCTACCTATTCCTACTCTTAACCAGTGAAACATACTCATCATCTGACATCATGCTTCCGATGAAACCATGATAACATCAAACTATTTACAAAATCTTTTTGCATGCAAATAAATTTCAAAGAACACTTCATGTCGTGCAACCGAATTTCAACTTGCAGAGCATACTTACAATCATCATTTGCTTTGATTCCAAATATTTGACAATCGAAGACTTCTAAAAAACATAACTCCATATAAACAGGTACCAGATCATAGAAAGAAGTTAACTATGCTTGCTTCTTAAGCCTTTCTTCTCCTTCTAATATATGGATCTACTCATAAATAGGTTTCTGCAATTCTGAAAACAACAATGAGTTGATTTGACTACTAATCCCTTCTTGTTTGATATCTTCTTCATAATATTGTTTCAAATGAAAATTGAAGTGATGCTGGTTGCCTTCACTAATGTCAATGCTAAATATGAATTGTTCTTCCTCTGTCGGAAGAAAATACAAGATCAACTGTTGATCTGAAACTTTCCGCTCCTCTTCACCATATCTCTCTCTATGCTGTTGTTCCAACTGAAAGAAATGTTGCTGCTCTTTTCCTTCATAGATCTTAATGCTGAATGCAGACTGCTTGATCTCTGTATGAGAAGAATGCATGATGAATTGCTGATCTGGACTTTTCATCTCATCATATTCCTCTTCATATCTATTGCAATCTTCTTGTGTCTACAAATTAGAAAATTGACGGCTTCCCTTAGTATCTGCTACAGATTCAATATTGTCACCATGATTGTCATAATGTTGTTCAGCAATCCCTCGATCACAATAAGAGATATTTTCAGCTGATGTATATCCTTGTTCTTTGACATCAGAATATTCAAAAGAGACATATTGATCTTCATGATTATTTAAAACAATAGATACATCCGATATGATGTCGGATGTTTCTGTATCACTACTATCATAATCAATATCATTGAACATTTCTTGATCTTCATGGTAAATACTATTTTCTGCAATAGATGCTTTATCACAAATCTGATTTTCATGACTAACAGAATCTTTATGAAGCAAAGAAAACTCGCTACAACATTCTTCAAAAAGATGTTCTGCTGGAAAATACTCTTTACAAAATGAATTGAAAGCAGCATGAAAATCTTCCAAAGAGCTGATACTAGCAATAGGAAGAGGCCTGTACCAATCACGAGTAATTCCCTTTAATGAAAAACTGAAGAGCCGGATCTGAACATCCTCGTGCTCAACTTGCAACCGATGAATGCAATCATGAAAATCCAACAAATGTTCAGCTGGTATTTCCCAATCCTCTCCTTGAAATCTGGGAATACTATGTTCCCATTCATTTCTACTAGGCACTGGATTAGGGAAACCAACGATTTTTGAAAAATCATAGAAAGCATATCTCTTAGCTAAGATCTTGTTCATTTCATACCAGTGGAGTCACCAATAGATTTCAAAACAATGGAGTCGCCACTGAATCCGTCCTTCATGGAGTCGCCGGATAGATGATTACAACCGAAAATATGTCCAGACTTTGTCTATCATCAAAGTTGGATCTTGTCGTCTCCCAAGGAAGTTGAGCTTCAATCTCCTCTCCTCGACAATGTTGCCAATTTGTTATCTCTCCAGGAGTCCTTCTCAGGTTGTAGCCTGAAGAAGCCTGGTAACTTAAGGTCTGAATTTTTTTATATGTTTATTGGATCAAATGGGATACTATATTAATGACTTACTCTCAAGACAGTCAAATACATAACCATATGAGACAAGGCTTTCAAGAATTAAATATCAGACAAGTAACTGAACTGGTGGGTGAAGAAAGACTATATTTATCAACCAGAACACATGTGTGATGGGCTGAATAAAGATAGTACCGATTACTATCAAATCAATTTTATGAACTGACAAAGTGAGATAACAGTCACTAGCAGTTAAGACAAACTTGAATTAAAACAATCATTCAAGTACAGAAAAGAAAAGAGATGGTAATCTGACAATAATAATGAAAGGAACATGTGCTTCTGTATTATGTATAAGAAAATTCTATTACAGTAGTAGCATGGTCTAGTTTCCAGACTCGAACCCCTTAGATGGTGGCCTCTATCGGTTTAAATAAGTTTAACAAAACAGTTTTAGATCCTCAAATGATGGATCTCAAAATTACAAGTGTGTACAAATATAATCAATTACATGATTCTAGGAAATAGATCCTATTCTTAAGGATCAATCTGATTCATAATTTGATCTTCAACATATTCGACCTCTTCAGCAAACTTCTAGTGATGACAAGGCAACTTGAGATCTTTCTTTGACAACAGGTCATATCTTCAACCAAAAATTGGAAAGATTCATAACCTATTTGCCTTTTATATGCCTCGAATCTCTGATAACCTTTATCGTCTTCGACAACTACACAAATCTTCATTAGCTGCTGGATGAAGTTGAAAATGCCACCTTGACAGAGAGGTCATTTTTTGCCAAAAATAGGCCAGAAGCCTTATCATTTCCACCTTGCTAGCATCTTTAAAACTGGAGCAGGGCACTAAAATTGATGCTATAAATTATAATCATCACATATAAATCTTCCTCGTGCCAAAAGGATCTTCAAAACTTGGATCTGTGCAAAAAGAATGCGTCTCTGCCCTGTCTGCTCTTTCGGTGGATGAAGAGACAAAATTCTAACCTGTAAGCCACCAAAATTCTGCTTTCGGTGGCTAAGAATAGTAGTAAAATCTCGCCTAAGCCACCGAAATCTCTGTTTTCAATTTAGCTTTGAAAATTGCAAAAATGCATTTCCTTCTATCTTTATAATCTTCAATTCTGCTCCTTTGGGTCCTTTGCATCCTGAGCAGGGTCTGGATTATTGGCAAGATTGATAGCTTACTCTGGATTATCAATAATGTTAATGACTGCCTTTTCTAGGGTTTCAAGGTCAAGATGTGCCTCAAGCTGAGGTCTTGAAGGCATTCATACTCCTACTTAAATCAACTAGTGAAAGTTTGTTGTATTGAACAAAAATGAATTCATAGTTGAAACTCTCCAATGGAAGCCCATCGAGAGATCTCCCAATCATCAAATTCACGACATTCCTTCTTACTCAAATAGATCTCTTACAGTTCCCAAGAGTAACTACAATAACCAGCAGCCAAGAAATGATCTTACAGTAATGAGGTTTGTCCAAATGCAGTTTTTAGGGCCCAATTCTGTTGTTTGCAAGAAGAATGAATAGCCCAGCAGTTGAAACCTGAAATATAGATCTAATGCCCAATTTAGGGTGATTTTTGATGTTGCAGCAAGGTAGGTTCAGCTTAGCAATTGTGGTCTAACTTCTCAAGGAAAATATGATCATCAACTGAACCATGTTCAGTTCCTGAGTATCCCTAATAACATCTTTAGTATTATTATCTGAAGAAATCTCCTTTACTGTTGTCATTCTCCCAGAATGTGAAAGAAATGACCAGCGTTTCTTTTATTCTAGAGATTGATGCCTTTACACTGTCTCTTCTTCAATAAAAAGAGCCCACGCAGCCTGGAATTGATTTCTTCAAGCCTTTTCACCATACTATCATTTATAAGCATTCCCACATGGACGAGATGAAGGCTTTCCCTGCTTTCAAATAATGATAAAATGATAATTACCAATGATCCAATAGTGCCCTAAGCAATGTATATGACTATTAGAAATGTGAAATATCCAACACTGAACACCCTTACAAGAAGTAAAATCACATCTCTGCAAATTGAAACATTTGACAATTGATTGCAATCGATTTATTCTAGCTGGATTTCTGAAGAGATCCTCATTCGAATCCATATTCTCTACAAAGCTTAGGGTTTCTCCTTCCATAGACGATGAGGAATCCTCTGCAATCCTTCAATCTTGAAAGAATGAACTCAGCGCTTACACGTGTTCATCATTTGATTTAGCTTGGCCCAGATACCTACAATTTCGAGCACCTGTAAATTAAGGCAGGGTTGAATGTTTAACACCTTGGAGATTGGCGCATAAACTTCCTTCCTCTTGTCTTGGCATTCAGTCTGCCATGTGGAAAAATTCCATAACAACACCAGCTCGAAGAGATAGCTAATGGTATCGGGCTCGGTGTTGTGTTGGGCTTTTGACACATGCGTTTCTAAGCCCTGATGGATCAATCTGAGGATTGAATTGCAGCTTGACTTATGGAATGGGATTTGTGTGTCGACCTGATACAATGCTGCCATTTCAGTGTCGTGGCCTGATATCATAATAGCACTTGTAGACATGGGTGACTACGACCTTGATACATTTGACCCATACAAATCATATGGCATCTGCAAACTCCACTTGGCAATCTGTTTTGCATTTTCTTTATAATTGTTCAGTTTTCAAACCCCACATGCATTAGATTTTTTAAACATTTAAACCTTTATATATAGCAATGCATATATAGAGATTACGATAATACATATGGAGAGAAAGATTAGCGGTTGCACGTGGATTTGATGTTGACTTGTGACTTGGGCCTATGGACTGACTCGTGGTTTGGCTTATGGCTTGGGTTGATAATTATCTTGAGGGTCCCAAACCCTTTGATAGAAGTCTAAATCTTGGATCTTTTTGAAAAAGTCATAAACTCGATAGGCTAGATTAGGCTTAGACATTAATATGACTTGGAGTTTTTCATATAATTAATGTAGCTTAGGTTTATACTTAGGCCATTAGTGCACACATAGCACAAAAATTATATTATTTTTGTTTGAAAAAGGCACAAACTAGGGTTTTAAGTAAAGACTGACAATGCTTTGGAATGCAGGTAAAGCGGTCAATGAGAGCTTTGATGAAGAAGTGGAAGTATGATACTAGACATAATACCTAAGTGAATGAGAAATCAAGTAGCGAGTAATGAGGACATCGACCATAAATACCATTGCTTTTTGGTCGCTAACACCACCCACCCATTTTTCCTTACTCGTACTTCCCCTCTCCACATGGCCACCACTCGCAACCAAGACCTGCAAGCTTCCATCAATCAAGAGACATCTCAAATTGTTGCTACCAACTCCCGCCTTGCAGTATTAGAGACTCAAGTCAAGGACAAATTTGACACCATGGAAGCCAAATTCATGACCAAATTTAACACCCTCCAGTTTGTTGTCGACCAGTTGTTGAACTGCCCTTCGAGTCCTTCCTCCTCGGACCAACCCGATGCTGCTGATTACTCTCATGCTCTGCCTTTTCAACTCAACTCCTTTCATCGTGACCCCCTTCTTCCCCGTGTTGAGGTCAATAAATTTGATGGCTCTGATCCTAGGGGTTGGGTCACTCAAATGGAGCATTATTTTTCTTTGTATGGTATTACTGATGAGTTGGCCAAAATTTGATATGTTGTCCTATATATAGATCCTAGACAACGAAAATGGTGGCAATGGAGTAAAAGTTCATGTCAAGGGTATATAGCCTGGACCCAGTTTGTTGCAGAGATCTATGATCGCTTTGACACTGATACCCACTATCTCGGTCATTTGGCCAAGTTGAAACAATTAGGCACAGTGGAAGACTTTATAACTTCTATTGAGAATTTGGCCTTTCAAACAGAGGACATGTCAGATGATTTCTTCCGTGAATGCTTTATTAGTGGCCTAAAAGATGAAATAGGATCCCAGGTTCTCATGGCCCACCCTCAGACTTGGTTGGAAAGTACTAAACGTGTTAAAGAAGACAAGCAAGTTATTTTTTCCCAGAACAAAAAACCCTCTTTTGTTCCTCGCCGTAGGCCCACTAATCCTAACCCCCCTGTCACTCCTCTCAAGGTCCAGAAATTAACTAGGGCTGAAATGGTTGAACGCTAACTAAAGGTTCTTTGCTATAATTGTGATGAAAAATATTTTTCGGGGCACAAGTGTAAGGAACAAAAACTTTTTATGGCCATTTCTGAAGATGTTCCCAAAGAAGATGTGATAGTTCCACTTGTTGAAGAACCCTTCCTTCCCGATGCTACCCCGGAGCACGCTGACCCACCTGAAGTTGAACCACTCATTTTCTTGCATGACCTCACTAGATTCTCTTCTCCACAAACCCTCAAGCTCATTGGCTATATTAAGAATAGAAAGGTCACCATCCTTGTCGACAGTGGTAGCACCCACAATTTTATTCATCGTCACATTTCCCAGGAAACCAATCGCTATATTCGTGTTGTCAATAATTTTCAAATCATTATAGCCAATGGTGGGTCCATGAAATGTGGTGGGCATTGTGAAAATGTACGTCTTGAAATTGGACATTACCACCTGAAATATCATATTTTTTCCATTGAAATGGGTGGGTGTGACATTGTGCTAGGTGCTGAATGGTTACACACTTTGGGTACCATTCTTATGGATTTTAAGGAATTAATCATGCAATTCCAATAGGATGGACACAAATATCATTTCCAAGGTGTCACAGCTAGTTCTCATGAGATCATAAATTCTCATCACAAGGAAAAACTCCTCAAGAAAGGCCACTCTGATATTATTTCTCAACTCCATTCTATTCACGCGGTTGAGGCACCATCTGTGTATCTTGATCTCCAAGATATTCTCTCCAAACACCAAGATGTTTTTCCCACTCCTCAGGGACTTCCGCCTTCTCGTTGTGTTCATGATCATTCCATAACCCTTGTTCCTGTTAGTGTTCCTCCCAATGTTCTCCCTTATTATCATCCCTTTGCCCAAAAGAATGAAATTGAGAAAATCGTGCAGGAATTGCTCCAAGCGGGTGTTATCTACCCTAGTACCAACCCTTATTCTTCTCCCATGGTCATGTTACTTAAGAAAGAAGGTACTTAGTGCATGTGTTCTGACTTTCGTGCCCTCAAATAACTGACCATTAAGGACAATTTTTCCATTCTTATCATTGATGATCTGTTAGATGAGTTGAGTGGTGCTTAGTATTTCACCAAACTGGATCTGCATTATGGCTACCACCAGATCCGTATGCAAGACACTGACATCCCCAAGATTACTTTTTGAATTCATGAGGGTCACTATGAGTTCTTGGTCATGCCCTTTGGCCTGTGTAATTCCCCCTCCACCTTCTAAAGCTTCATGAATCCTATTTTCCATCCTTTTCTCCGTCATTTTTTCTTAGTTTTCTTTGATGATATTTTCATCTATAGTAAAAATTGGCAATCCCATCTTTCCCATGTGGATCAAGTTCTTCATCGACTCTCTCAACATCAAATTTTCGTCAAACACTCTAAATGTGCCTTTGGCACCTCAGAAGTCGAGTACTTGGGTCATATTGTTGGAAAGGCTGGTGTCCAGGTGGATCCTAAAAAGATTGAAGCCATGCAGGATTGGCCTCGCCTGAATACTATCAAAATCTTGTGTGGTTTTCTGGGTTTAACATGATATTATCGCAAGTTTGTTCAGAATTATGGAAAGATTGCGATGCCTCTCACTGATCTACTTAAAAAGAATTCTTTCACTTGGACTCCTCTAGTTAATCAGGCCTTTCGAGCATTGAAGGCAGCTATGTACACTACTCCGGTCTTGGCGCTTCCTGATTTCACAAAGACCTTTGTCCTAGAATGTGATGCCTTCGGGAGAGGAATTGGAGTATTCCCTATGAAAGAGGGCAGACATTTGGCCTTTACCAGCAAACAATTTTCAGACCACCATTTGGGCCAATCAATCTATGAAAAGAAAATGTTGGCTATTCTACATGCAGTGGATCTCTGGCGCCCTTATCTCTTGGGGCAATGCTTCCAAATTAAGACATATCATCAAAGCCTCAAGTATTTTTTGGAGCAACGACCTTCCTCTCTAGAGAAACAAAAATGGGTAACTAAGCTCTTTGGATATGATTATGAAATCATTTACAAGAAAGGAAAAAAAAATGTGGTTGCTAACTCTCTTTCTCAAAAATATGAAGATGAAGGGTCCCTTTCCTCCCTCTCCTTCATTGTTTCAGATTGGCTCCAAGATGTTTGCCAGGAATGGCTACAAGATCCTAAAATTTCGCATTTGATCCAACAATTGCAAGACAATTCTCTAGTTTTCCCAGGGTACTCTTGGCACAATGATGAGATTCGATACAAAGGCTGTTTGTAATTAAGTAAACAGTCACAACTTAAATCCATGGTTCTTTCTGAGCTTCATGCTACTCCCATAGCTGGGCACTCAGGGTTTACCAAAACCTATGATAGGTTCAAACGTTATTTTTTTTCTGGGATGGTATGAAAAAGGACATTCATGCTTTTGTGGCAGAATGTGTTGTTTTTCGACGTAATGAGGGTGAAACAATCAAAATCCCTGGAACACTCCAACCTATTTCGATTCCACCCACTATTTGGAGGGACATATCTATGGATTTCATTGTGGTATTACCTAAATTAGGAAATAAGTTAGTCATCGTGGTGGTAGTTGATCGTCTTTCCAAGTATGCTCATTTATGTTATATTCAACATCCATTTACTGCATTCACCATGGCCTAACGTTTCATGGATCATGTCTTCAATATTCATGGCATACCTCATTCTATTGTTTATGATTGACACCCCACTTTCACCAGCGATTTTTGGCAAGAACTATTTAGGCTACAGGGAACCCAATTCCATCTCAATACTGCCTATCATCCCCATACTGATGGTTAAACTAAAGTTGTCAACAAGTGTTTGGAGACTTATTTGCGGTGTTTGGCCTTTGACAGGCAAAATCAATGGTATCAATGGTTACCATTAGCTGAATGGTGGTACAACACTTCTTACCATACAACTACTCGCATGACTCCTTTTGAAGCAATATATGGACAAAAGCCACCTTTCTTTCTCTCCTACATGCTAGGTGTCTCAAAGGTTCAAGTGGTTGACCAAACGCTTACAGTTTGAGAGGCTATTCTCCATACCCTCAAAGAGAATTTGGTCATGGCTCAGAATCGCATGAAGCAACAAGCTGATCAAGGTCACTTAAAACGTCAATTTGTTGAAGGTGACCAAGTATTTCTTCGTCTACAACCTTATAAGCAAACTTCACTCAAGGCAGAACATTGTCAGAAATTGGCGCCCAAATTTTATGGTCCTTATACAGTTCTCAAGTGCATGGGACATGTGGCCTATTAGTTATCGTTGCCTAGTTCTTCTAAGATCCATCCTTTTTTTCATGTCTCATGCTTAAATAAGGTGATTGGAACTAAGTGCCAAACTCAAACCAACCTTCTCGAGTTGGATGAAGAAGGATCCATATGGTTGCAACCACAAGCGGTTTTAGACCAACGTGAGCATTTTTTTTGTTAGCGTACCATCAAGTAAGTGCTAGTCCAATGGAAAGATACAACTCCATCTGTTGCCACTTGGGATCCATCTTGCATTCTACAACAATTTCCTCATCTCAAGCCTTGAGGACAAGGTTTATTTTAAGGGGGAGGGCATATTAGGGAGCTAACCTACCTAACCCTCAAGTTTGTAGAATAATGTATTTCCATGTAATAAAGGTCAATATTAATAAGACCTAGCAATAAGGAGGAATAAGTCAATTGTAAGAAGACCTAATAGAAGCTTCTGCTTCTAGAAGGATCTTCCTCTAGATTATTCTTTTGGATAGATATATTTAGTATAAATAAGAGTCGAGGGTATGAGAAGTTTTGTCTTGGATATTTTTGTAATAGAGTGTTTCTCTGCTGGAGGTTTCCCCCTCGAAGAGGCAAGTGAACATTGCTATCTTTAATCAAGGTTCTCTTTCTGGTGTTATTTTTGTATTATTCTGGTATTGTTTTGGTATTGTTATGGTTATATCTTGTTGTTCTTCCACTTCTAGCTAAAATATTTATGTTTTTCATACTATTTTATATCTAGAATACTACAAAAACCCCTTGTGGGTTGTCAAGAATCCAGAATCTTTATGACCAGGCGCTTCCATCCATTGGGATATGGAGTCAAATGTAAGAATATACAGATTGGAAAATAAAATTTATGTACAAGGAAGATGAGAAAGTTTTAGGTGAAGAAACCTTTCAAATGTTTCCCATTGATAGGCAACATTAATCTTTTACCCTTCATGTATTTGAGTATATAGGAATTAAAACCCAGGATATTTTTGAGGATGTATGGTCCAATCCAGAGTTCTTCGAATTTGGTGTGCATCGATGGTTTCTCCTTGGCTTTGTTACAGGGTAACACCAGTTCTCCTTTCTAAAAATTTATTTATAGTTGCACTCTGGTCAAAATATCTTTTGACACTTTGATGTCTCTAAGAAGTTTGATTTAGAGATTTACTTTGTTCTTCCTCTAATTTCAACAACTGATTGATCCTTCTTTGGATAGGTGAACTATATTCTTCATCTTTCGTATTAACCAAAAAATTCAAAGCATTGAGTTCGAGGCTAATTGGAATTTTTTCTTCTTTCCCATAAACCAATGTATAAAGAGACATCTCAGTGTTGCCCTTTGGAGTCGTTCTACTTTCCCACAACACATCAGTCAAATTCAAATGCCAATTCCTTTGGTTGTTGTTAATAGTTTTCTTCAATACTTGAATGAGTGTCTTATTTGTAGATTATTCAAGACCATTCCCTTGTGGATAATAGTTTGATGATTTCCCCATAATAATTCCATATTCTCCACAAAATTCTGTAAATTTTGAACCAATGAAAATCAAACCATTATCGGTGATAAATTTATCTGGGACACCAAATCTGAACAAATATTATCTTTGAGGAACTTGATTAACTCTTCAGAATCAACCTTTTTCAATACCACTACTTCTAGCCACTTCATAAAATAATATGTAGCGGTGAGAATGTACATATGTCCCTTGCTTGAATTTGGATTTATGGGCCCGACAACATCAAGTCCCCATTGGGAGAATGATTGTTCTACAGTTATAGACTATAACGACATCACAAATCTCTTCATTTTCCCTGAAAATCACTAGCAAGATACACACTTCCTTATTATTTCATATGAGTCTATAAAAATTGATGGCCAATAAAAACCATCTCTTATTATCTTATGGTCGGTGGAATTAGGAGAAAAATTTCCACCACATATTCCTTCATGGAATTATCTCATCAGTTCTTGGGATTTGTTTTCATCAACACATATTAGTAATATACCATTATAGTTCCTTCTGAACAATATATCAACAATCAACACATATTGATTTGACTTCATATTCAATGTTCTCCACTCTTTAGGGTTCATGGTGATTGGAAACTGCCTGGACCTCAAATAAAATACAATGTCTCCATACCATTTTGAATTAGCCAATGGTTCTCCTACTGAAATTGAAATCATTCTATCCATAGAATCACTATTTATGATGAGCTTACATAAACCTTGTCCTTTGATAACCTTCAAAGGTTTAATTTCAATATCATATTATTGGATCTTCACCAGACAATTAGCCCATTTTCCTTCTCTCAATTGTTGATTCAAAATCATTTTTACTAGCGAGTATGGAACATAAGCAATGACATGAGAATTTAATGTGTACGTATGAAAGTGTGCCACCTCATTCACAAGAGCCAGGAATTTCTTTTCTAGTTCTAAATACCTCAATTCATAATCATGAAGGGGTTTTCTCATGAAACTGATTAGGATTTATTCACCTTTGGTATTCCTCTGAGTAAGAACATATGTGACAAATGTTTTTGTAGAGAATGAATATATGATAAAATCCCTTTGAAAATATGGGCTACTGAGGACTGAAGCTATGGTGATTTCCCTTTTGAAATTATTGAAATATTCCTGTGTATCCGCTGTCCACTCAAGCCTTTGGTCCCCTTTTAACAATAAATTGATCGACTTCACAATACTTGCATAGTAAGGAACAAATCTCCGCACAAAATTGATCTTGACAAAAAAGGGTTGAACTCCTTTCTTAGATGACTGGGGGTTGAGTTCATTTATTTCTTTAACTCTTTCTGGATCTATATAAATCCCTTCCTTGCACACAATATGACCCAATCGTTTTCCTTGAGTTACAACGAATAAAAATTTCTTTGGATTTAAAGAGACACCATATAACATGCATCTGTCAAAAACTTTTCTCAGGTGATGGATATGATCACCCCTTGTTTTTGAATGCACTGCCAAGTCATCTTGATAATCTACCATGAATTTTCCTATCAACCCGCTAAATGCATGAACCATGGCCTTTTGAAATGTGGCTCCTGCATTATTCAAACCAAAGGGCATCCTAGCATATGCATATGTCTCCCAAGGTGTTATGAATGTTGTCTTTGCTCTGTATTCCTCAACAACCAAGACTTGATTATATCTAGAAAAACCATCCAACATGGACATACGAGATGATCCCATGACTTGCTGGAGAAGAAACTCCATGTTAGGTAAAGGATAATTATCCTTTATACTTTCTTTGTTAAGATCCCTAAAATCTAATCACATCTAGATTTCCCTGGTTTTCTTTCTTACTATCACAGGGTTCGAAATCCAATCGAAATTTTTAATGAGATATATTATTCTGGCCTTTCTTAATTTCTCCAATTCAACCTTTACCATAGGTTTAAATTTGGGGTTCATCATCCTTATTTTTTTCTTGATCGACTTTGCTTCTTTTCTCAAACAAATGATATGTTGAAATATTTTTTTATCATAAGCTTTCAAATCATCATAGGTCCATGCAAACACATCACGATACTCTTTAAACAATGCAACATATTATCAACTTCCTCAATGGTGCAATGAACTACCAAGTTGACATATTTTGGGGAACTGTGAGTTCCAATATTGATCTTTCTTGTTTCTTGAACATTTTAGAGTGAAATTTCTTCCAGGAGATTCTTAGCATGATCATATTTCGTAAAAATGGACTTAGATTGAATACAATATTTCGGTACAACAACATGTGATTTTCTTCATCATCATCGTTCAACAAATGTTTTTCCAACTGTTCATCATTCTCAAATACTTGCAAATATTCTAGGTTATCAGGTACAGAAGGTTGGGATACTCTTTCTACTTGGAAATATGTTTTTCTTTGTATATCATTTGGGTTTGACGATAAGCCAATGAATCTGCCTTCTGATTCATGTCCCTTGGAATGAAAGAAATGTTGAAAGAGCTGAAATATTCCATCAATTCGTTAACTCTTTTGAAATATAATTTTATTATTTCATTCTTGATTTTATACCTTTGGGTGACTTGATTAATTACCAACTCGAAGTCACCAGTCACAATTAGATGTTCTATCTTCATTTCTTGTGCGAGAATCATCCCCTGAATCAAAGCTTCATATTCTGCCTCATTATTAGTACATTAAATTCAAGTCTGATAGCATGTGGATGCATAATATTTTATGGACTTACAAGGACAATTCCAACTCCACTCTCAGAGCTTGAACAAGCTCCATCAAATGAAATCCTCCAATAACCTTCAAACAAATTCTCTTGATTCTCTGTGTCTTGAATTTTCTCTATTGATCTCTGAACTAATGAGGTTATATCCTCGTTGACATACCTGATCTTCCCATTTTGCAATTAGTTCTGGGAAGTCTTCAGTTGCGTGCCCATTGGTTCTGCAGTGAGAGAACCATGGTCGCCTCAGATGAGGATAGTCTCTAGCCATATGGCCTTTCCCATCACAGTTATAACATCTACTTGGTCCTCTTCCCCTGGTTCTTCCTCCTTTGAAGTATCCTCGGGCTCTCCACCTCCTCGACCTCTTCCCAATCCCTCAGGGATTTCATTCACCCTGAATGTTGTTCGATCCAATCTGTCGACAAGTGCATCCAACACTCTACACTGATTGGTATTATGTGTTGTAGATGCAAAAAACTCACAATGCATAGCATTCGGTACTGTTGAATACTTCTGAATAATGGGGCACTGTCTTTGCCCATTCCCATGGATTTGGAAAATCTTGCAATACTCAACTGTTGGCACTGCTTAATTACCTGGAAAAGCATGATATGTGATGGGGTTATGGAATGGTAAATTCACAGATACTTGCGCAAATTCTCCCGTGAGTCCTGATGAGGGTCCCATCGAATTCTGAGGAGGTCCCATCCCCATCATTCGTAGACATTCATTCACTAGATGTCCTTCTCTGTAACATCTGGTACACCAGACCTACAGTCATCCTGGTCTAGGTATCGTCAATTCTTTAATATTTTATGTAAGCGCTGATATTTTCCCTTGTAATTGCACCAAATTTTCATCTTCTGGGGGTCTGGTCACTCTCAGGCTCCCTAGATATCCTGCCATGGATTCAATCTTCATTGATTGTTCCAAGGCATATGTCAGAGTGGCTATCCCTTGTTGTGTTAACGGAATCCATGTCAGAGGTAGCAATCCATGAATGTACCATTCTCTTTGATGTTCCTCATGAATTGGATGTGCTAACCTCCCTATATCATCTTTAAACTTCTGGATATATTCCTAGGTTGATTCACCTTCCCTTTGTTGAATCTCGTGCAACTTAGACAAAGCTTGTTGTTCTGACTGAGATAGCTTAAAATTCGCTATGAACTTTGCTCATACCTATTCAAGTGTGAACGCTTGACCTTGCATTCCTGACACTCCTGGCTCAATAACATTCATGTACCATTTGAGAGCACGACTTCTCAAGCTTGTCTAGAAATCAACTAATTTATTCACATCTGGATTCCCTCTGGACCTCTAGTTTGCTTCACATAAGAACCAATGTTGCTCAACAACTTTGTCTCATTTACCCTAGAATTCTGGGTATCAAGCAATAAAACCTCTCATGTTACTAGCCATTCATAATCTTGCTGCTCCTATCAAAATAAAACCTAACGGTACTGGTTGTGACCTACTAGGGGATCCCAATATCTGTTGGAAGATTGGTTGTTGTCATTGATGTCAACCCTAGTCATGGGTGTTGGACCGCAAGATTGATGAAGGTATTTGGACATGAAGGAAAATGCACATACATATAGAACACCCATGGATGGATAGTATACATCATGTTTTTTCTTGTGGTATGTGGCACGTCACATGGATCCTCATGGTTGAGGAGAAATGAATTTTTGAAGATGACAAAGTGAATTGTACATGTAGGCCCTTAAGATAATTAAAGAAAAGAATTACAAAATAAGAAAGTGTTAGGTCAGCCCTAATGTTAAAAGGAAGTGACATAAATGGTATAAATAAACATCATTATACATTCCTTTGATACAAGTCAAATTTCAGAGGGAATAAGAAGTAAAAGAAGGCCGAATTTCAAGGGAGGATGAAGTCTTTTGGTGATGTGTTCTAAGGTATGTTATTTTCAGGTCATCTTACCATTTTTGCTATAATTTGTTTTCTATAACGATTCAGATGGTGAAATCACTATGGTATTGAGCAGACATATCAAGGTACCTCTAGTAAAAATTTCAGCTCTTGATTCTCTATAATTATGGAGATACACTCTGTGGAAGATAGGGTTTGTGACCAGTCCTAAAGTTAGTCAATAAACAGGTGTTCCGGGTAAAATAGCCATAAATTCTTCATACATAATCCAAATGAAGTGGGACCACCTCCATTGGAAAGAGTACGGACTTTGGTTTCTCGTGTGTGAGTTTCAGAATTGAATGTTAAATATTGCGCATGGGAAATGTTGTACAAGTTGTGTCTTCTGAATAGACTAGAATTGAATAAAGTCTAGCATTCATTCTATAACCTCTTTTTGGGGAGGATTCAAGGAGTGAAAATTGGAGGAGTTTCAGAGAATACATTGAATAATATTATGTATAGGATCATAGTACTCCAAGAATTGAAGAGTTGCAGAAATTGAAGAAGTCTCAGGAAGCATTATCAGGTTCTATGTGATGATTGGTTGATGGTGATGATTTAATGTAAAGTTTTATTATCGTTCATATATTCTTGGGTGGAAGGTGTTAGCGACATTATTTTTTCCTAGGCACAAAGGTACCCAGGTCTACTGGATATATGGGAAGCGCCCAAACGCAGTAGCAGAAGGATCTCTTTTCTGGTTACGAGTCAAGTGAGCGGGCAAAGTTTTGCTGTCGGCAGCCGAGATTCATCCACGAAGCAGATCAACGGTCATCGGGATTTCGGGGCTACCAAGTTACCCGATATATAGCGTCAGAGGAAGCTCCGATATTTCAAGACTAAATCTGGGTTGTCCGATCCAGTGACGCATGGTGTAGGATCCAGTCACATCGGCATATTGGCATTCGAGGGTTCGAGGGGTAAAAGTCCCTCGTCATTTCACATCCCAAAACCATGAACCCCGAAATGCCGATAGCACCCAAAATCGGGCCCATGGTTTCGACACCTGGTCGTAAAGGGACAAGCCTGGAGATGGGAACTTATGTTGATCATTTGGCCTCCCGGGCCCACAGTATTGCCGAATCAATTCAGAACCATCATATTAGTGGAGGGACACATGGCGACCGCTCAGTTCTCCCGGCATTTTGCCCCATCGTGATTTCAAAGAAACAAGACCCGCTCCTTTCTCATCCGCGAATCCCAAAACGTCGGAAGAACTCTAGAATATAGGCATAGGGTCACAGCCCGTGGTCACTCAAGGGAGTAGGAGGAGCTGTACAGAACATGCCAAAGGCACTGGGTTGATTTTCAGAAGGGGGGCACTGTGTCCTTCAGATGCTGGTTCGGCATGAGCTAAATCCGAGTACCTGCTGGACATGAATGAAGAAGAGAGAGGGTGGTTGAGGCCTCACGTCACTCATTTATTACGAAGTATGGGTGTCCCGATCGAAATTCTACCCACGATGGTCCTCCGTACTAGTTCTTCACATGGAATCCACGCCGAGTCTTCAACTCGCCAGGGGAAGCCTGCACACGCTAATTCGACATTCAAGAGCTCAGCTACCCCCTGGTGCAAGCCATACGGATTTAAGGTGGCATATGACAGAGGAGTGCAAGCCATATTTGACTAAAGAAGACTCCTCATCCCGAAATTCCAAGAGGCCTCTATTGGGCAAAGGGGTTTAGAAATATATATACTTAGTTTTGATATTTCTGGAGGTATCGATGGTAGAGCAGAGCTTTCGATTGTAAAGTTTTAGCACAGACTCTAGTTCTCTAGTTATGTATTGGTATCTAATATTTCTTGTTTAATGACAGACAATCTTCTCACTCCATCTAGTTTTCATCTCATACTGAGAGAGTTCGTGATCGAATGATTCATGCGAATAATTGCAATTGTGTTATGATAGAGGATTTATCGTTGCATTGTTGTATTCTCCAGTTTTCTGCGGCTGAATGTAAGAAGATCTTGCGTTTAGACGTTTTCCCCTACAGTCTGTTAGGAACCCGAGGTTAACAACAGACCTCTACTTTTCTCTTACACAAGCCTTCCCCTTACTCACCTTTACTACAACTTATTGTCTGAAGTTTATCAAAGAACTCACTTGCCTATGCATGCCTGGCCTAGTTTTGGAGTTAGAACCACATTGTGTTGAGTTAACTTCCATTCGATCACCCTATTAAACAAATTGTGACATAAACTGATGGGCGTTGGTCTCTGCTCCTGCAAGAAATCCAGGAGTGACTTCCGTCACCAACATTTCTGGCGCCGTTGCCGGGGACGAAGTTGAAAATTTTCCACGGGGTTGAACGACATTGAGCCTCTAATCCTGAAGGTGCATCGGGTATAGGATCTGTTCGTGCTCTTTTCGTCAATGTGTGAGCAAAAAGTGAGCACTTACATGCCTAGTTGGGCTCTTCTAGTCATGACAGCTGTGATGAAAAAGGTTAGAAAGAAAATAGTAAAGGTATGAACAAGAATTAAACTAGAATTAAATAACAACATGAGCATAAAAACAAAAACTAAAAACAAATGACAATGGAACAAGTTCACCAATAGATAGGCTGATCTGATTAGTGAAATCCAGAGGTACACAAAGGGGAAAGGGGAC
>ML786684.1:275155-291651 GCA_009831015.1 Picea engelmannii | reverse complement strand
GCATGGTGTATTGTGGTGTATTGGTGTAACTCTTATACTATTGTTCATTTCTCATTGGATATAGTTGAATGGTTTAAGTATAAGTTGAAAAAGGTTTTAAATTGTACTTGATACTGATTCACCCCCCTCTAAGTATCAACAATATCCTCTCTATACTTGCACTTCCCGATTGTGACTGACTAACTAACTGTAATGGAACATAAATACCATAAGAAGGTAGTATTAAATTTACCACTTGTATAGAAGACACTTGGGGTATGGGTGATTTAGTTTTGGCACCACTAGATTCAGGGTGGGTTTCTTTGATCTGGGGGGCCTCGTTCTCATCCCCTAGAGCGGTCTCTTCAGCCGGATTCCTGATATTTCCTGGAATCAAGGATGAATATTCTATTTCCTCTTCAAGATCCATATCGGCTTCCTTCTCCCTTGCTTCTACACCTTCTCCTTCTTGTCCACCCTCTCGGGGACTTATTTCTCTCTGCGCTTCTCTCTCACTTAATATTTGACAAGCCAATCTTTCCTGTCTTCTCATCAAACTCTTCCATCTATTCTTCCTCTACTTCTCCTAGTTTGAATTCTTTCCACAACTTCTCGGACTATTTTGTTTCTTTCTTTATCTTACCGCACCACCACTTCTCATCTATGGCGTCTCTTTTCAAGGCTCACTCGTCTCTTGAGTCCATTTCTTGTTGCTTCCCCATTTTTCAAAGAACCCTCTCCCCTCTCTTAGGCCATGACTCCACCCCAAACTCACCCCACCCCAAGAGAGGGTGTTTATGCTTCCATCTTAGTCGGGGGCATAGTCAGCATCCCCTCTTCCATCAAGAAAACCATAATCCACAGGGGGATTTATCTCAATAGTCTCCCCCTTGTGTCTTTCTTGAAATCTGCTTATGCTCGTGAAAAATATTGATGATTCTCGACTGCAAACTCGATAAAGTATCCTTCTAATGTGGTATTGACCCAGAAAATGATTTCTCGCATTACTGGGATATCCAGCTGATGAAGTCCTGTGATATTTTTTGTATCCAAAGCGTAGGTATTCTTGACTCATTCTTGGAATTCTAGAGCTTCTTGGAGCCTATCTATCTAGTGTAAAAGTTCTTCCAGGAACTTAACCCAGAATATCTCGTATTGCTCGCTCAATCTTTATGAGTAAACGACTACCTCCCATGTATCTTTAACAAATTTTCCTCTCAGCTCCGCTTCTTTCCATATGAAGGTGTCACAATCTATCTCCCACCAATGGTGAATATTAGATCTGTGATTCTGCAAAAGCATTCTCCCTACAGGTTCCCTTTTAACACAGGTCCCGACAACGAAACCATTTTGTTGGTGTGAAATTGATCAAACTAGGGTCCTTCTCAGGTTACCAACAAAAGGTACTGTGTAGTCTAGAGAACTAGCATTTTCATCCCCTCCAAAGAGAAGAAGTCTCACCCAAAGCTCAACCAAGATAGAAGGATAGGGAAGGGCAAGGAGAATACTTGGGTGGGTTCCCAGAACCTTCAAGATTCACCATGATCTTGCACAAGATAGACCAACTACAGAATAGATCTAAACTCATGGATACAAGAACTAAATATACTTAAGTTATGAAAATCATTCATACACAGAGACATCATATTGAGTTGATCAAGCATAAATAAGTATTGTAAAGATACAATGCATAATCATAATAGAGTATGACACATTATATTTCAAATTTTTGGGTCCTTCTTCATCTATTATCTTCAGAACTTATCGAATACAATCTCAAAGATACAGATTGGTACTCTGTTACAGACTTCCAATTCTGGAGTCATGTCACAGAGCTCTATCTACCCAAAGTTGTATCCAGATTACATTTACATAACCTTTTATCAACTAAACCCAACAACAACATTCAATTAGCAACAATAAAACTCAACATATCAACACTAACCAACCCAATCGATTATAACAACAACCCTTTTACAATATTGTTCATCTCATATATAGACTGAGTGGGATCTTCTGGCTTTGGGCTCGCATGCTTTCTTGTTCTGTTATCACTGATTTTTCCTTGCTGGCATTGCGTTGTCCCTTTCCCCAACTGATTTATGTTACTTTTACTTGATCTACTGTCCAGCTTCTTTTGTAGCTTGTGCAACTCGTCTTAAACCAAAACTAGGAATATTGTCCTTCTTGCGCAACTTTAAATCCAAAAATCAAGGGCCCAATAGGATCCTACCACAAGCCTTGACTCGCCCTCGAGTCAAGTACTTGGCTCTTTTAAGTCTTCTAGGAGTAACTATTGCTTTCCCTTATCTTCCTTCTCTGCTTTACCTTCCTCTTCTTCTTGCACTTTCTCTTTCTCTACCTCTTCAAACGAAGAGCCCGACAATATAGAAACAAAGTTTATGTACCCAATTCTCATGAATTGAGGAGTGCAATTTTAAAAGAAATGCACAATGTACCCTATGGAGGACACCCAAGATATCAGAAAACAATTTCAGTAGTCAAGAGCCAACATTATTGGTCAGCCATGAAGAAGGAAGTTGTTGATTTTATTGCCAAATTCTTGGAATGTCAAAAGGTAAAGTCTGAGCATGGACACCTAGATGGTTTGCTACAACCATTACCCATTTCTGAGTGGCAGTGGGAATTTGTAACAATGTATTTCATCACGGGATTTCCCAGAAAAAGAAAGCATCATGATGAAATCATGGTCGTAGTGGACAAGCTTATTAAAGCTTCCCATTTCATTCCTATGAAGACTACTCACAAGGCATCTAACGTTGTTGATATTTATGAGATTAGTCTGATACTACATGAGGTTTATAGAAGGGTTCTCTAATACTTCTCATCCCATCACTTCTTTGCAAAACAAGGTAATCAAATTTGAATGGATAGCAGAATGTGAAGAGAAATTTATTTTGTTAAAGGAATTACTTAATAATGCACCTATTTTAAATATTTCTGACCCAAATAAGATTTATGTGGTATGTAAAGATGCATGCAAGGAAGGACTTTGTTGAGTCCTTACTCAAAATGGAACTGTAAATCGTTATGATTCCATAAAGCTTAAAGAACATGAGAATAATTGTGCCACATATGATTTGGAGATTTTTTCCATAATTCATGCATTGAAGATGTGGAGGCATTATCTCATGGGGAAGATATTTGAATTAAGGATAGACCATATTGGTCTAAAATATCTTTTTGAACAACCAAATTTGAATGCCAGGAAGACAAGATGGCTGGAATTTTTAAGTGAGTATGACTTTGACATCAAGCATATCAAAGGGAAAGAAAATAAACTTGTTGATGCACTCAACATAAGAGTACATATCATGCATGGTACAATTTTTAGTATATATCAGTCATATTTAAAGAGAATAATTTTAGATGTTGTTGTTACAAATCAGCATTACCTACAGGAAAAAGAACATTTATAGCAAGAAAACATACAAAATAAAATTAAAGAGTATGATATTAAATCACATGGATTAATTATGAATAAGAATATAAATGATGTTACTAGTTCCAGAGAACTTAGGAATTTGGTGTTAAAGGAAATGCATAATGTTCCATTTGTCGGACATCTTGGTTACCAGAAAACAATTGCAGCAGTAAGAAGCCAATTCTTTTGGCCTGGAATGAAGAAGGATGTTGTTTATTACATTTATAGATGTATGGAATGTTAGAGAGTGAAGTATGAGCATAGACACCCAGGGGGTTTGCTATATCCATTGCCAATTCCAGAGAAGAAATGGGAAGTGGTAACCATTTATTTTATAATGAATTTTCTTAGTACGACAAGGCAACATGATTCCATAATGGTAGTTGTGGATAAATTGACAAAGGATGCTCATTTTGTTTATGTCAAGATGACTCACACAATTATAACTAATATTGCAAAAATTTACATGAGGGAAATTGCTACGTTGCATGGGATACCTAAGGAAATTGTTTCAGAAAGAGACACAAAGTTTACTTCAAATTTCTAGAGAGGGTTATTTAATGGATTTGGTACAAATATGAACTGTAGAAAAACATACCATCCATAGTCAGATGGGAAGATAAAGAGATTCAAACAAGTGATTGAAGACACGTTGAGAATGTATGTGATGGATAAGCCATCTAAGTAGGAATATTACTTGCATTTGGTTGAATTTCCTATAATAATGGGTATCAAGATTCATTGAAGATGAACCCATTTGAATCTTTTTATGGCAGGAAATGAAATACTCTAGTGAGTTGGGACAACCCACCAAACATAGTATTACTTGGGCCATAATTGCTCAAGGATATTGAATACTATATGATTAAGATTAAGAATAATTTGAAGGAAACACAAGATAGATAGAAAATTTATGCAGATAAGAATAGGAGAGCTAGAGAATTTAATGTGGGAGAGCATGCACTTTTGAAAGTGAATTCCAAGAAGAGCTCATTGAAGTTGGGAAGTTTTTACAAAAGCTAGCAACCATATTTTGTGGTCCATTTGACATATTGGTTAGGATAGGGCCAGTTGCATACATGATTGCATTGTCTGCTTCCATGAATGTGCATAATGTATTTCATGTCTCTTTGTTGAAAAAGTATGTACATGATCCTAACCATGTTATTGATTGGAACTTGATTCAAGTGGAGCAAGAAGGAGAATTGCAGGTCCAGTCGATGAACATATTGGATAGAAAAGTCAAAATGCTATGGAATAGAGTCATAGAACTGGTAAACATTCGGTGGAACTGCTATGGTCCTGAATATTCTACTTGGGAGCATGAATATGTCATGGGGACAAAGTACCCACAACTTTCTGAAGAATTATTAATTTATTTTATTTTATTTTTTGTATATGCACTAAGGACATTGCCAAAATAAGGGGGAGGGGAATGTAATACCCTGGTTTTGATACCCCATATCAAATAATGTATTTTGTTATTTTATGAGAGGTCGAAGTTCCTAGGAAATGTAATACTTCACATTTTATTAATAATAAAATACATCGCTAGCTATAAGACGAACAAGGAAAAGTGTTACAGGTGGCTACAATTCCACGAGAGACGAGGCTTAAGGGGATGAGTCTTTTTATTATATTTTATTTACCCATAATTATTTTAATAGAGAGAAGTGGTTACATGAGATTATTGAGGAAGGCCATGTGGTTTCTAATTTCTAGGTAAATATATAAACCAATCTTTGGGCTATTTCAGGGTTCACACTCTTCATTTTGTTCACAATTTCATTCATTGTTGCTCATTTATCATTCTTCATTCATTATTGTTCTTGGATTGGGACATGGGGGAGAAGTTTTTAGAAAGAAGCCATTTTTTGTTGGTTGTAGTAATGACTAGTGTATCTCGACCATGATTTAATGTATGAATGCCTAAGATACATTGGCATGTGATAAGTATTGTTCACAACTATGAATCCTGAGAGTCCCAGCATGGAGATTCTTGAACGGATGCATTAGAGCCCTGGAATGAGGTGGACATCCCGAGGGACTATGTGGCAGAGAAGGGAGTCCATTTTCTTGAGTTGTGCAAGCTAGAGAGAAGAGAGATGGTGTAATTTGGATTTTTGTGTGTTGTGAAATGGGTGAGAGATAAAGTGTTGACTGGTTTGGGAAGATGAGTAACACCATCAAACCATCCTTTTGGATTCATAGTCCTGTATCGAGGATGACCTGTTGTTGAGACTTGGAATAGTAGTTTCTATGGTTGGGTGGAACGTCCTTCATCTGCATCCAATTAGTGATTCATTTTGTTAAATATAAGTGCTCTATTTCATCTGTTTCTATGCGTGTATATTTATTTTTGTTGTGTATTAATTAATATCTCTGACATGTGTATCTTTAATTTGCATGTTTGTTGGTTATTTTTGTGCATGACATGATTAAACATTATTTATGCTGTATCATGAATATTGATTATTTCATGTGCTTATATGGTGTTCTTTCATGCTTTTTTATTAATTAAATGTTATCATAATTCGAAATCATTTTTGAAATTTGTTTTTGAATTAGCGTGGCCAACCTGTGGGTGTATTGGTACGTTACAGTAGGCTACCATAGGTTTTTACATAGGTATTTTTTACCAGCGCACCTATAAGAAACATATGTCCCATTGCACATATAAATATAACGCCTTGGTTCTTAAAAGGTCATAATCACCCTCATATGTTATAATAAAAAAATAGGCATCGAATAAATCTCCCTAGTGCCATTGAACATTATGACCCATTGTGTATCCTTGTCACTAGGTGCACCAAGGTAGGGTAAATAAAAAAAATTACCAAACCAATTTTCATTATTAAACTTCATCATGTGCTTCCAAAATCTCAATAAAGCACCAATTCTCACTCTACTTCCAAGCCTTCCCTATTTGTAGTGCTCTATAGCAAGTTCGATAGCTCGATTGGTAGATTCCACACATTTCCAAATTTTGGAAACCAGCAGAAATTTAATTTCTTCCCACGGTGGAACCATGTCCCTTGAGACATAAGAGTCTAAGTAAATTATTTATTATCTTCATATTTTCATTTTCATCCAATTAAAATTTGAATTTGGGATTTTTTTAATTTCTTTTCCAAATATGCACGATGTTCTTGAATGCTTCAAATCACCTCGAAGTGGTGTGACCTAAGCAGAAATGAATACTAAGCACTTCCAATAGTGCATACACTCTGACTTTATGCATTGATATCATTCAAACAAAGACACTGTGATAATATTTAAAAATAAACATAGTCATGTGTCTTTTGTGATGCCCCGATATCGATGCATTATAAAAGACAATGCACCACTAAACAACATGTTAGTGCTCAAGAATCACTAGAGAACCAGTGTGTTCCATTTAACAAAGCATAGTACTAAGTTTCCTTCTCATAAAATTTAGTGTATTGGTGTGTCCATGTTAACCAAATGCACAGGTGTTGTTAAAGGAAATCTACCAAGATAGATATTGAATAACTTGGCATAGCGAGGAATCTAGTTGGACACCCCATTACCGATGCTATATACAAAAAAAATGCACCACTTAAGAAAATTTTGATGCTTCGATAAAAATGTAGCATTGATGCATTTATATTAACACATTGCACCACTTAATTTGTAATAAAACAATTTAACCTAGTGGTTCCCCTAAGTCCATAGTAAGAACCACTAATGCTTCATAAGCTCTAACAGTATGCACCAATGTCATTCAAAGATAAACATCACGATAAATTTCAAAAAATAAAAATAGTGGTGCATATTTTGTGATGCCCCATTACCAATGCATTATAAAAGACAATTCACCACTAGAAAACATGTAGGTGCTCTAGGTGTTGATTAATTGGGTTAGTTTACATTGATGTCAACCCTTGAAAAAAGTTCAGTAGCGAATTCTGGTAGAACAAAGGTTTGGGTAACGGGCCCAAGTTTGTTTTATGGATAATGGTATGAGTTTTGATATATTTGTACATAAGACTATTCTAGATGGATATTACATGTCATGCCATTTCAGGTGGTATGTGGAACGTCACATAACTCCTCACAGTTAGAGAGTCATGGCCATGTGAAGTTGGAGAACCCTCATGACTCATCTAGAAGCCCCAAAAAGTCAAAGTGTTTGCAAAAGAAATTATTTAAATAATAAATTTAATGGAGAACTCCCTAAAATAAGGAAAGTGGGATGCTACATGAAATTATAAATAAGAGGCAAGGCTCTCTCATTTAATCACACTTGAATATCATTGAATATCTATTTTTGTGAAAGGTTATTTGGGAAGGTATTATTGATAGAGAAAAATTGCAGCAGAAAAAGTGCGGCAGGAAAAGTGCGGAAGAAAAAGTGTGGCAGGAAAATTGTGGCAGAAAAAGTGTGGAAGTAAAAGTGGGACAAAAACATCGCGGCAGAAAAAGTGCGACATAAAAATCGCAGTAGAAAAAGTGCGACAAAAAAAGTGCAGAAGAAAAATCACGATAGAAAATTCGTGGCAGAAAAATCATGGAAGCAACATGGTTGGGGTCTATTTATGATAGATATGACACATCTTGTTTGAGGTTGTTTGGTGCAGGTTGATTGGTATAGGTTGTTACAGGTTATTGGTACAGGTTGACAGTGACAAGTTGACAGTGGCAGTGGTTGATTTAGTGATAGTGACAGTTTATATACATTTGGAATTTATATTTCAGGGCGGTTGGATGGGGCAAGGACAGGTGGTTGTAGCCACCTTCTAGTTGTAGCTGGATAACATAGGGGGTTGTATCCTCCTTTTGGTTGTAGCCAGAGAATTAGGGAGTTGGATATTCCCTGAGGTTGTATCCTGAGAAACTAGGGGGTTGGAGCCTCCTTCCAGTTGCAGTTGCAAAACAAAGGAAGTTGGTGCTTCCAATGAATGTAATTCTTCAAGAAATATAAGAAAAAACATTATGTGGTGTTCTCCCACTTTAGGTTTCCATGTAAAAACACTTGTGTGTTGTGTATGTGTATGATTTCTCATTTGTTCATTGTTTATTTACTCTGCAGTTATTGGATGATAATGCTACACTGATATACCACTTGCATTATATGGTTGAAAATTTCTCAATTACTAATTCACCCCCCTTCTCAGTAATCCAACAATTGGTATCAGAGCAGGTTCCTTCAGAAATCAATTTAACCACTAAAAGGTAGATCATGGAGAGAAAAAACATTTATAAAAATGGAATACCACAATTTGATGGAAAAAGGTATGCATTTTTTAGCAGAAGGATGAAAACATATATACATGCACAGGGATTTGAAATTTTGCAATCAATTGTAGATGGATACAAAGAACCAACAGTTCTGTCGACAAGTGAAAGAGCAATGAAACTTGGGAAAAATAATTCCAAATCCACAAATGCACTTCTGAATGGTGTTTGTGAATCAGTATACACTAAAGTTATACATTGTAAATCCGCTAAAGACATTTGGGACAAGCTCCAAAATATTTATGAAGGAGATTCAAAAGTCAAAGCAGCAAAGCTTCAAACTTACAGAGGTCAGTTCGAACAACTAAAGATGAAGGAAGATGAGAATATTGCAGCTTACTTCTTACGAGTCAATGAAACTGTAAATGCAATCATAGGATTGGGAGAAGAAATTAAAGAATCTGTAATTGTTTAAAAGGTACTAAGATATCTTCCTATGAGATTTGATCCTAAGATATCAGCACTAGAAGAAAGAGCAGATCTAGACTCAATAAGCATGGATGAACTACATGGAATCTTCATAGCATATGAAATGAGAACTGAACATGAAAACCCAGATATAAAAGAAACAACTTTCAAAGCATCCAAAAGACCAAATCAAAAGGGAAAGAAAAAATAAAAAGAACATAGTAGCAACAATGACATCTCAGAAGATGATGAAAAAATGGCCAACTTTGTCAAAATATTGAATAAGGGAACCAACAACAGATATAAAGGTAAGTTTCCATTGATTTGTTTTAATTGTGATGGTATTGGTCATTTTGCTAACAAATTTCTTCATAAGAAAAATAAGAGGAATGGTGAATATTACTCAAATAGGAAAAAAACATGCAAAGGAAAAAGAACCACAAAGAAATCTTTCAAGAAAATCTTATGCACCAAAGAAGACATATCCTCATCAGATGAAGATGAAGTCAGTGATAGTGAGACATAAAGAGTTTTATTCATGGTAGTAGAAGACTTTGAGAAACAAGACACTGAAGAAGAATATGAATAGGCCGAAGAAGAATATGAAGAGGCATAATATGACTACCGAGAAGAATTGTTGTGTTCCATAGTATTTATAAGAAGAGAGAAGAAAAAAAAAAAAAGCTACAAGTGGAACTAGACAAGAAAGAAGACACTTAGGAACTAGAACAAATGATCACAAATTTGAAGGTTCAAATAGAAGAAGATAAAAGAATTGAAGAAGCACTCAAAGAGTAGCTAGAAGAAAGAGATAGGATCATTGGAAATTTGGAAGCAGAGATTGTCACATTAAGAAATGATATTCAAAAGAAAAATATGTAGAACAACTCAAAAGTTTTGGATGACATTATCAGCAGTCAAAAACCTTATCATGAAAAGTACGGACTTGGATACAATCAGACAGAAAAGGGATCAAGCTCCAAAACAACAGAACAAGAAACATATCCAAAAATATATGCAGAAACAATCAAAAGGGATAGGAAGATCTACAAGCAAGATTACAGGGACAATCCTCCACCGAGAATATTCAGATTTCAGAATCAACAATCGAAGGATAGGCCTCAGGAAGAAGAAGGATTCAGAAGAGAAACTCCTTTCAGAAGATATTCAACTCCCAGGTATCAAACCATATTTTTTGGTTTATGTTATGCATGTAATAATTTTGGGCATAAAGCTATGAATTCCAGAGCTAACAGAAGGAACATAAACAACTTTGAAATTCATACACAAAAGGGTTATCCAAGAAGTCCTAATGAAACATAGAAAAGAAGTTACAACAGGTTTGAATTATTGAGCACTGAAGTGGAATGCTACAAGTGTAACAACTTTGGACACATGGCCAAAGTTTGCAGAATGATCATTCCTCCTAGAGAACCACAAGAGAACAAAAACAATCACAGACAAGAACCTCAGAAAAGAACATGGATAATAAAGCAGAATCAATATAGAAATGAAGAATGCACACTCGCTCTACAAGCTAAGCAGAAGAAACGTGGTTGGTATGTTGACAGTGGTTGTTCAAAACACATGACAGGTGATAAAGACAGGTTTCTTACATTAATAAAGGAAAGAGATGGATCAGTCTCCTTCGGAAATGATGATTCAACTAATATCATTGGAAAAGGCATAGTCAGAATTGGAAACAAGAATACCAAGGAAAACAATGTTCTACTAGTAGAAGATATGAAACATAATCTTCTAAGTGTGATTCAAATGTGTTGATACTTAGAACACATCACCAAAAGACTTCATCCTCCCTTGAAATCCAACCTTCTTTACGTCTAATTTCCTCTGAAATTCGACTTGTGTGTCAAATGAATGTATAATGATATTTATTTATACCATTTATGTCACTTCCTTTTAACATTAGGGCCGACCTGACACTTTATTATTGTGTAATTCTTTTCTTTAATTATCTTCAGGGCCTACATGTACTTCCTTCTTCAATTTACTTTCTAATCTTCAAAAATTAATTTCTCCTCAACCATGAGGATCCACGTGACGTGCCACCTACCACCGAAAACAACATGATGTATACTATACATCCATGAGTTTTTTTTCTGCATGTACATTTTCCTTCATGTCCAAATACCTTCATCAATCTTGCGGTCAAAAACCAATGACTAGGGTTGACATCAATGACAAGAACCAATCTTCCAACAATCTCCCCCTTTGTCATTGATGGCAACACTCATGATACCCCTATCATCATGATCCCAATTTCTCTCCCCCTTTGACATCAATGGCAAAGGGTAGGGATGCTCCCCCTGAGTTTAATGACAAAAGGTATCTCTCTTCTTTGGGGCTGCTCCCCCTGAACATGTGGCACTCAATAATACTTCATCCTTATTTTTGGTCTTTGGGACTTTTTCTTCCTTGGAATCCTTTTGTGTGGCTTTTGTCTTCTCTATATTCTTCATGTCTAGGATGTATATGTTGTTCGGTCTTCTTTTTGTAGTTGAAACCAATCTTCCTGATTTATTTTCTCTGATTTTAATTTTTCGGGAGTCAAACGTAAGAGTGTATCCTTGATCACATATTTTTCTGACACTGAGGAGATTATGCTTCAGATTTTCAACTAATAGGACTTTTCCTACTTTTACATTTTCACTTCCAAGCTTTACAGTTCCTTTTCCAAGTATTTTGGTAGATGAGTCATCTCCAAATGCAACATTTCCACCCTTTTTCTTCAAGATGACAAATTTTCTTTGATCTCCGGTCATATGAGATGAGCAACCATTGTCTATAAACCATTCATCTTCTTCTTTGCATTCTTTAGCGACCAATGCTATTCGACAATTTTCATTGTGTGGAATTTATTCCTTTTCCATGTTGTAGTTGGTATACAGACATTTGGCATACGATTTTCTTCCTTCATCTCTCTGCAATCTCGTGCTTTGTGACCAATATTATTGTACTTGTAACATACAATATTTTGATCCATTAATGGGTCAAATGGATTATAATTTCTATTGATAGTTCTATGAACATTTTCGTATCTACTAAGGATCTCATCTAAGGATCTCATCTATATTTTCAGTGTTTTTTTCGAACTTCTTCAACTTTTCTATTGTCAATAGTAGCTCCCCTTTTGTGTGATCCAATTGTGCTTTCAATTTATCATAATCTTCTAATTGTTCCTTCAAGCTATTAATGGTCTTTTCAAGCTTGCAATTCTCTTCTTCACAACTACTCAATTCACCTTTTAGTATTATGTTTGTGTTTCTAAGATTGCTTTTTTTAGTTTCAACATGCTTCAACTTTTCAATATTCTAATCTTCTTGTTCACTCTTTGCATTGTCTTTGTATCCCCAAAAGGAATTAAGGTTGGTTTCTTCATCTGAATATTCTTCACAAATGATTTCTTCTTCTTCAGAATTCTTTTGATCATCATCATGGGTTTCTTGGGTTATGAAGAGGACTTCTCCTCCATCATTATCTTCTTCATCACTCTCATATGAGGATATTCCATCATCCTTGGAGTAGAAGCTCTTTTTATTGTTGAGACTTCTCTTTTTATAGTAGTAGTGTTCAACAATATGTCCTATTCTACCACAGTTAAACCATTTGAGAGAAGACTTACCTTTGTATCTTCCACTTCCCTTCTGGAACCTTGTTACGAAATTTGCTATTTCTTTATCAAGGTCGTTATCCTTGTCTGTTGTCTTCTTTATGGCTTTAAAGGTTGCTTCATTGTTTGGCTGGTCACTTTCTATACCTGTTCTCATTTTATATGCTATAAGAGACCCATGTAATTAATCCATTGTCATTTTGGTCAAGTCCCTAGTTTCTTCAATGGAATAGACCTTAGCATCATACTTCAAGAGAAGTGATCTCAACACTTTTTGTACAACCAACGATTCATCGAGCTCTTCACCTAATCCTCTGATATCATTAACAACTTCATCAACTCTAAAAAGATAGGTTGCAATATGTTCCTTTTCATTCATTTTCAAATTTTCAAATTCTTCTCTATGTCATTGAAGCTTGACCTTCTTAACTTTTGGATCACCTTCGTAGATACTCTTGATTTTGTCCCATACCTCTTTAGCAGTGCTGCAACCCATCACTTTGCTAGCAATGGTTGGTTCCAATGCTGCTAGAATAACATGTCTGGCTTTTGAATTACAACTCATAAGCTTCTTCTCATTTGGATCGGTTGGAGCATTATTTGGGATTACATAACCATTTACAACTGAGTACCAAATGTCTACTCCCAAAGCCGTTGGGTATGTTTTCACTCTATCACTCCAATATGCATAATTTCTTCCATCAAATTTTTGAATCCCATTTGAAATGTGCTCATGGTCATCCATCTCTACTCAAGATTTTCCTTCCAGTGGTTAAATTGTTCTAAAGGCAACCTGCTCTGATTCCAATTGTTGATACTTAGAACACATCACCAAAAGACTTCATCCTCCCTTGAAATCCGGCCTTCTTTACTTCTGATTTCCTTTGAAATTTGACTTGTGTGTCAAATGAATGTATAATGATATTTATTTATACCATTTATGTCACTTCCTTTTAACATTAGGGCCGACCTGACATTTTCTTATTTTGTAATTCTTTTCTTTAATTATCTTCAGGGCCTACATGTACTTCCTTCTTCAATTTACTTTGTCATCTTCAAAAATTCATTTCTCCTCAACCATGAGGATCCATGTGACGTGCCACCTACCACCGGAAACAACATGATGTATACTATCCATCTATGAGTTTTGTTTCTGCATGTACATTGTCCTTCATGTCCAAATACCTTCATCAATCTTGCGATTAAAAACCAATGACTAGGGTTGACATCAATGGCAACAACCAATCTTCCAACAAAATGTGTGACCAAGGTCATAAAGTTACTTTCGATTCACAAAAGTGCGAGATAAGAAAAGAAGGTTCAGTAAAATTGATTGCAACAGATGCAAGAACTTCAAGAAACATATATGTACTAAGTGAAATTGGAAATGAAAAGTGTTGTATAGGAAACGAAGATGAAAGTTGGCTATGGCATAGAAGAAGGGGTCACATACACATTGATAACCTTGTCAAAGTCAGCAAAAAGGAAGCAGTTAGAGAAATTCCCCAGATTACAAAACCAACCAACACTTTATGCAAACATTGTCAACAAGGAAAGCAAACAAAGACCACATTTAAATCAAAAGAATATTCAATGAAAAGACCACTAGAAATTGTGCATACTGATCTAGTTGGACCAACTACAACAAAGGGTTTAAAAGGTGAGAAATAATTTATGTTATTTGTTGATGATTATACAAGAATGACTGTAGTTTGCTTTCTCATGAATAAGTCAAAATCTTTTGAAAACTTCAAGGTCTACAAGGAAATGGTTGAAAATGAAATGGATTCAAACATCAAATGTTTGAGATCTGATAATGGAGAAGAGTTCACTTCAAAGGAATTTATGCACTACTGCGGAAGACATGGAATAAAAAGGAAATTGTTCGTTGCTAGGGCACCTCAACAGAATGGAGTTGTTGAAAGAAAGAATAGAACAATACATGAAATGGATCGGACAATGTTAATGGATTCCAAATTGATAGATATATTTTGGACACATGCAGTGCATACAACAGTTCACATTCAAAACATAGTAATTCTAAAAAACAACACTGACAAAACTCCCTACGAGCTATGGAAAGGAAGACCAACAAATGTGAAGCACTTCAGAGTATTTGGAAGAAAATGATACATAAAAAGAGAAGATGGCAGAATGAGAAAGTTTGAATCTCGGGTGGACAAAGGAGTACTTGTTGTTTACTCAAGTACAGGGAAAGAATACAAGTGTTACAATTTGAGGTTGAACAAAGTTGTGGAAAGCATCAATGTAAAAATTGATGAAACAGGTGGATGTGAATTAAAGGAAGAAGAAAATGAATCAATGGAACAACTTTATGAATAAGAAGCAGGAGATGAAGAAGAAGTAGAAGGTGTTAGCGGCCGGAAGTCACTCCTGGATTGCTTGCAGGAGCAGAGCCCGACGCCCATTAGTTTAATGTCACGATTTGTTAAAGGGGTGATCAAATGGAGGGAAACTCAGAACAATATCGTCTCAACTCAGAAACTGGGCCGAGCATGCATGAACGAGTGAGGTCTTGATAAACTTCAAACAGTGAGTTGCAATAAAGGGTGAGTAGGAGGAAGACTTGCATGAGAAGAGTGCAAAGGTCTATCACAGACATCCGGTTTGTAACAGACTGGAGAAGAAAGCATCCAAACGCAAAATCCTTTTACATTCAAACACAAAAGACCAGAGGGCACAACAATGTCACAACAAATCCTTTATCATAACAAGATTGTTCAATCCACGTGAATCCTTTGACTGTGGATTCCCTGGCATGAGACGGAACACAGATGAAAAAAGAAAATTGTTTGTTATAAACCAAGAAATCTCAAACACAGAGGCATAACCAAGAAACCAGAATATTTGCTGAAACTTTACAGTCGGGAGCTTAGCTCTACCATCGATAGATACAAAAATGGCAAAAACGCCTACATATACTCAAAACAATAGCAGTAGCGGGACCAAGAAACTACATTGAAAGCTTTGCGTCTGCATGGCTTCTGACAATCTGCAGCCGCAATCTTTGAATGGTCATGCAACTTATGGCAGACGCGATCGATCTTCTGACAATTTCATCGGTGAATCGACGTGCCTTTAATTCATTGTAGGACATCCCCATTATGGCGGAGATGATGTCTAACCACCACCAACCGCTTCAATAACTGCTTTATGGGGATTGAGGACGATCCGGCCAACTCAGCACCTTGGGATGTGGAAGACTTCTCGTGCTGCCACTTGGAATAACTGAACGGCTCGATGGATAGGCATGGAGGCCAGTGCGGAGAATGAGGCGAATGATAGGAGTGATGGCGTCGGACTATGTGGGCATGGAAGAAGTGGTGAGGTGCGAGAAGGGAGACAGGGGATGGTTCATGGTGGACGACATCAGGCAAAAAGGGGGGAAGGGAAGTCGAGAGATAGTGAACTCGCTTTCGGTGAGAGGTTGATTTGGAAAGGAGCAGGACACATGGAAATCAATAAGTGGATGATGAGAAGGAAGGTGGACCACGCAGACCAAAGGGTGGAGGAGATTGGGTGACACACGGCAATAGGAGAATGGGGGTTATGGAGGATGACATGATGGGAGCAGGGCCCACACTAGCTAAGCACGGAGTAGCTGAAAATGATGGGAGTGCGCGAGCGCCGTTGATCTGGGCACTAAGATCTCGGCCGTCGAAAAGTTGCATCCACGATTCTGGACCCCCCCCCCTCTACTTAAAGGTAGAAAGGCAGGGGGGGGTCTGGAATTGTCTTTGTCACCATTGATCT
>ML786684.1:247007-267200 GCA_009831015.1 Picea engelmannii | reverse complement strand
CCCCCCCCCCCCGCTTAAAGGTAGAAAGGCAAGGGGGGTCCGGAATTCCATATGCACCGTTGATCCGGGTGTGCGAATCTCCACCGCTCGAACTTGCTCGTGACTTATCTTGAGCGCATTATCATTCAAAACTTTGGACAAGTGGGTTTTTAACCCATTCTTTTGCGTTCTATCCCCTCTTACAAGAAATATCGCTAACAGAAGGGGAATATGAAGAGGATCAGATAGAAGTAGAAGAGCAAGTTCAACGAGTGCCTCCAATGATGCCTAGCAAATGAGTACAGAAGAATCATCCCTCATATCAGATTATCAAAAAAAAATATGCATGAGTTGAGACTAGAAGAAGAATCCATTCACTAGAACAAATGCACCTAACACTCTCATCTTTGATTGAACCAAACAGTTTTGAAGAGGCCAACAAGGATGAATTTTGGAATAAGGCCATGGATGAAGAATTGGATCAAATAGAGAAGAATGACACTTGGGAATTGGTTCTAATACCAAAGAATAAGAATGTGATTGGCACAAAGTGGGTATTCAGAAATAAATTGAATGGAGATGGACAGGTTACAAGGAACAAAGCTAGATTGGTATGTAAAGGATATGCACAGGTTGAAAGAATCGACTTTGAAGAGACATTTTCTTGATTTGCCAGAGTGGAAGAAATTTGAATGCTCCTAGATTATGTATGCTACAAGAATATTAAAGTGTATCGGATGGATGTGAAATAAAATTTTCTGAACGGGGAACTTGAAGAAGAAGTCTACTTTGAACAACCACAAGGATTTCAGTTGTCAGAGAACGCAGATTATATGTGTAAAATGAAGAAGGCCTTGTATGGTATAAAAAAGGATCCTAGAGCATGGTACTCTAGACTGGATAAATATCTACAACAGGCAAGGTTCAGAAAAGGAAGTGCAGACAACAACCTCTACATCAAGGTAACTCAAGATAGTATTTTATTAATTGAAGTTTATGTTGATGATATTATTTTTGGAAGTATTGATGATAGGTTAAGCCAGAAATTTGCAAAGGATATGCAGAATGAATTTGAAATGTCATTACTTGGAGAACTATCCTTCTTTTTGGGTCTTCAGATACATCAAAGCAACCAAGAAATTTTTATTTCTCAAACTAAGTATATCAGAGAAATGCTAAAGAGGTTCAGAATGGAAGATTGTAAACCAGTTACCACTCCTATGCTAACCAGTTGCAAGTTGATGAAAGATGATGATTCAAAGTCTACAGACTAGAGGAAATACATGTGAATGATTGGTAGCTTACTATATGTGACAACATCCAGACCATATGTAATGCAGGCAGTTGGATAGGCGACAAGATTTCAAGTAGCACCAAAATAATCACATGTATTAGCAGTGAAGAGGATTTTCAGATATCTCAAAAGAATAGAAGAGTTTGGATTATGGTATCCAAAAGGAAAGGATCTATCACTTATTGCCTACACAGATGCAGATTGGGCAGGTTGCATTGATGGCCGATGAAGCAACAATGGAGTAGCGTTCTGCTTGGGTGAGTGTTTAGTATCATGGTTAATGAAGAAACAATCATCAATATCCTTATCTACAGCTGAGGCAGAGTATATTGCAGCAACATCATGTTGTACATAGGTTCTATGGATGAAACAAACTCTGACAGATATACGGGTTGAGTATGATGAGCCCATTCCAATCTATTGTGATAATACAAGCACCATCAGTATCTCAAAGAACCCGGTGATGTGCTCCAAGACGAAGCACATTCCAATCAAGTATCAATTTCTACGGGAACATGTTGCAGAGAAGAAAATCAGAGTTGAATATGTGGGCACAAAATAACAAGTGGAAGACATCTTTACAAAACCGCTTCCACGAGAAGCCTTTGAGTATATTCGCCAAAGAATTAGAGTAATTTCTACTCCAAAATGAATTATTTTGAATTCTTATCTTATATGTCTTATATTTACACGAGGAAGCACCATAAAGAGGACAATTCAAGTTAGGAGATCAGTTTCATGATGAGTTCAGTCAAGGGGAGTATCCCCAAGGACAGTTCAGTTAGGGGGAGCAACCGCGGATGGAAAGATACCTTTGTCATTGATGACAAAGGGGGGGATATTTATCAAATGCAAAGCACATAGGAATGGTTCTAGGGGTAGCGATGATCACAGGGGGAGCATGAGTGATATGAATTTAGTATTGCATGACATGACTTCAGTATTGCATCAGAGTGTTTCCATCAATACCAAAGGGGGATATTGTTGATTAATTGGGTTAGTTTCCATTGATGTCAACCCTTGAATAAAGTCCGGTAGCGAATTCCGGTAGCACAAAGGTTTGGGTAATGGACCCAAGTTTATTTGATGGATAATGGTATAAGTTTTGATATATTTGCAGGTAAGACTATTCTATATGGATAGTACATGTCACACCTTTTTCTGGGGTATGTGGAACTTCATATAGCTCCTCACAGTTAGAGAGTTATGGCCATGTGAAGTTGGAGAACCCTCATGAGTCATCTAGAAGCCCAAAAAAGTCAAAGTGTTTGCAAAAGAAATTATTTAAATAATAAAGTTAATGGAGAACTCCCTAAAATAAGGAAAGTGGGATGTTACATGAAAGTATAAATAAGAGTCGAGGCTCTCTCATTTAATCACACTTGAATATCATTGAATATCTATTTTTGTGAAAGGTTATTTGGGAAGGTATTATTGATAGAGAAAAAGTGCGGCAGAAAAAGTGTGGAAGAAAAAGTGTGATAGAAAATCGCGGCAGAAAAATCGTGGCAAAAAACATGCGGCATAAAAATCGCGGTAGAAAAAGTGTAGTAGAAAAAGTGCGATAGAAAAATCGCGATAGAAAAAGTGCGGCAGAAAAATTGTCGCAGCAACATGGTTGGGGTCTATTTATGAGAGATATGGCACATATTTTCTGAGGTTGTTTGGTGCAGGTTGTTTGGTGCAAGTTGATTGGTACAGGTTGTTACAGGTTATTGGTACAGGTTGACAGTGGCAGTGGTTGATTTAGTGACAATGACAGTTTGTCTACATTTGGCATTTATATTTTAGGGTGGTTGCATGGGGCAAGGACAGGTGGTTGTATCCACCTTCTGGTTGTAGCCAGAGAACATAGGGGGTTGTAGCCTCCTTTTGGTTGTATCCAAAGAATTGGGGATTTAGAGCTTCCCTCAGGTTGTAGCCTGAGAAACTAAGGGGTTGGAGCCTCCTTCCAGTTGTAGCTGGGAAACAAATGAAGTTGGTGCTTCCAATGAATGTAATTCTTCAAGACATATAATAAAAAACATTCCATGGTGTTCTCTCTCTTTGGGTTTCCATGTAAAAACATTGGTGTGTTATGTATGTGTATGATTTCTCATTTGTTCATTGTTTATTTACTCAACAATTATTGGATGATAATTCTACACTGATATAACACTTGCATTATATGGTTGAAAATGTTTAAATTTCTCGATTACTGATTCACCCCCCCTCTCAGTAATCCAACACTAGGAACAATGGAGCACTAGTGTGTTCCATTTTAAAAAGTGCACCACTAATTTTACATCCCATAAATTTTAGTGTAGAGGTGCATCCATGTTAACCAAATGCATGGGTGTTGTTAAAAGAAGCTCACTAGGACAAATATTCGATGACTTGGCATAGCAGAGAATCTCATTGGATGCCTTGTTATTGGTGCTTTATACAACACAATGCTCCAATAAACAAAACGCCAATGCTCCAATAATACAGTAGCACCAGTGTGTTCATATTAACATGTGGCATTTTGCAATAAGAAATTTTTAAAGAGCAACAAATGAACCAGTGATGTAAAGAGCATGGCACTGTGACGAATACTTCTGAATTTAGCAGAGTAGTGTGTCTTATGGGACGCACCACTAAAATACGTAGTGGTGAAACATAAACAACATCCCTGCATGGAGGTGCCCTTTGTTTGATGTAAAGCATTGATGGTGGTACACAACAATTGTTTAGGCGCAACCATTACTTTTCGACATTTTTTGCAAACGTAAATTAGTTTTCATTTTTTTTAAATACAAGTTATTTATATATGTTTATGTTTTGTAATTTCAATTCATTTTATCTATATATGTCCCTAGAAATATTTGTATGTTGTTAGCACTCTGTAAGTTTGTTCAACTGATAAAAAAAATGACAGAGGTAGCCTACAAACCAACTTTAGAGATGGGAACTATCATGCTCAGTTTAGAGAGGGCTCTCTCCTATCACTTGGTGATTCTTTGATAATCAATGGCTAGGTTTTGTTGTTTTGGGTTTTTTTTATAAATTTGATGGCAAGGAAGGGGAGGGACACTTAGGGCTATGGAGTCAAACTTCTGAAAATGAATAGAAACATTGACAATAGAACTTTCCAGAGGATAAAGGCTAAATGAGGCAATAAATCTGAGTTATAATTTGTAAATTTGCAGACTGTAGGAAGAAAATAAAACATATAACTGCATCAAAGCATTAAATAAATGAATTTTCAATTAGTTAGGAAGAAATTAACACACTTAAATTGCTTCAGCTGAGAACATCACAAGATGAATTATGGGCCTTTGACTATCCAATTTAAACAAAAGACAGTGAAAATAAAATCATAAATACAGGAAATACATACAAAGAGAGGAGACAAAACTCAGATCACCTCCATTAGAGTATTTTCATGGAAAATTCAAGACTTATGCATGTGTATTCAATTCAACTTTAGAAAATTACAATTCAAAGTTCCAAATAGTTAAAACTGTGCCCTTGCACTTCTACCAACATTAATACATTTGGAACCTTTAATACTTATACAACTTGAGTTCCTTCGGTTTGAAACCGATTAAATAACTTAAATGAAACGTTTCAACTTCTAAACTGATTTCAATGATTACAAGTGACAGTTTTGGTATTGGAACCGATTATAATAATTAACAAGAAAAAAAAAGTATGCTCCAGTTGTCGATCCCTCTGACGCTTCAGCTCCTTCCTTTGCCACTTCTTTTGTTATGATCGTCTGCATAATCTGCCATTTTCAATGACACATGTACATCATCTACTAGTCCCTAGAAAACTCCACTTTGTCTTACATAGCCATACTATCTCCTTCCATTGCAAGTCAGAAGGGATATCATAATCTATCATTTCCTTGATCAGGATCTCCAGGTCAATGAAGGAGGCATATGTCATGACTGGTAGTCCAATTTTCACTATTTTAAACTAATTCAAAATCTAAAAATCTGTAATCAAATGTTCAACCAGGGTTTCTCCTTTCAGGTTTTCCTCTAGTTTTTCAAACTTGGAGTGATCCATTCTGCACTGAGTGAGGCGAGTGTTGTATTCTTCCTGATCATATAACACTCCTTTGCCATCCCAAAATGGTGGGAGGCCTTTAATAAACAATTCTTCAAACAATTCCTTGAATTCTTGCACACTTTGGTCCATCTGTGTTGCCTTGGTTTGGACTGATTTCGGTAGGTTATGTTTATCAATAATTCTCTTGGCCCAGATGATCAACGTAGTTCTATCTTGAACTCCAATGGTATGAAGTTTTTTAGTAGGGATGGAGTTGAGCAGGTTTATGGCATTTTGGGCCCACTCTGATGGTTTCTTTGCTAAAGTCTCATTCACAACAGTGCACCTACTTCTGGCTATGATGGCCATGATGTCTTTATCATTGATGAAGTTTAAATACACTCTGAACTTGGAGGCTTTAGCAGCTATAGAATCCCAGATGATATGCTTGGCTCCTTGCAATGGTCCTATGCCTCTTAATCTTATTTTCAACTTGTCCATCTTTTCCTGCAAGGCTTGATTCTCCTTCTGAAACTTAGTTATCCTTTCATCCTTTGCTTGCATTTCCTGCTTCAACTTCTTTATGTCCCCTTTTAACCCCTTGATTTATCCTACCTTCAGGCTAACTTGTGACATAGCCTCGACAAGTCCTTTAGTGCTTGGCCCAACTTCTACAACTAGAGGTACAAATATAGCCTTGTTTAACAATTATGTCTATCCTTGTGACCAATTCACCTTTTCTTGTTGTAGTTGCAACACCTTAGCTTTGTAGTCCAATGCCTCTTATCGAATTGGTTCTTTTTCCTCTTCTAGATAAACCATTTCTTCTATTTGTGGATGCTCCGTGGCAGACATTTTTAGTTTTTTATTCAAGATTTGAATCATCTTGTCCTTCTCATCCAATGAGGATTTCACCCCTTGGGGCCCTTCAGATTCCAATCTCTTGATCTGAGTCTGCCAAGCTCTGCTGGATTCCTTTTCTTGCCTCAACTTCCCTTCCAATTTTATTGCATAAGATGACAACTTGGAATTCCTCAATCTTAGACTCAGGTAATCTGAATACAACATATCACTGGTATTCCTGTGGAATTTGATTTTGTCTGGAGCACTGATGTTGTCATATCTTATCTTGATCTCAGATACTTTGTCTTCATCTGCAACTGCAATGTTAAAATTCATATTTTCAATGTCCCTTACTGTGAACACGGAAGATTTATGCTGAGATATAGTTTCCACTTCAGCAGCTAATTCCCTCATCTCACTCATAACCATGTTTCCTTTCTTGGCGTAATGTTTTGTCAAGACTTCTTTGGATTGATAAGCTGCCTCGGAGGTTTTATCAAAGATGTGTTTTTTGCTGCTGAAGGTTCTTGAGTTTCCTTCACTTTGGAGCTTTCTTCCCTTTTAAACCTTTATAGTGCTAGTACCACTCTCCACCATATCCATATTCGCTTGTTCTTTAGGATCTTCCTCCTCTAAATCCACTAGCTGTGAGGACTGTGTAATCTCCATCCTCTTAGGGGCAATATGTTGATCACTGGTGCCCATGGCCTCTGAAATGATTCTCTTGCTATAAACACTTACCTTGGGGACTTTGAATATCAGTTTGTGAGGAGCTTGTTGTGTTTGACTCTGTTACAGGGTTGCCTCCACTTGTTTTGTTTGAACTGGTTGAAATATTGTTTCCATATCAGCACTGACTTCTATATTTGCCAACTTATCAAAACCCTCAACATGTTCATGCTCATATGGGGATTGTTTGTTCATGAGTCTTCTATTGGATATTATTTGATGTGGGTCATATATTCTTCCCTGTAGCTGTGAAAAACCAAAGTCTTTGAGCTTTTATTGAATCTGAGATAATCATGATCAAGTTTTGACAATGAAGGGTCCAATGATAAAAGGGAATTTAAGATTGGAGGCTTTGTGCAATTTTAGGAAATGCTTTGTCTCATATTCGATTATTTTCCTGATGAATTCAACGACAAAGACTCTGGGGGTCAAAAAAATAAGCAACAGGTAAGGGGATTCATGACAACCATAAACCCATATTACTGTTAAATGCATGAATAGTACCCAGTCCCCCACTTTGTTTTCTAGATTTGGCTGCAGATAGCTCCTCATATCATCTAGAACTCTAGGTAGGTTGGTGTTGAAAATCAAATTGTAAACCCTAGACATGACTTTGTTGATGAAGATGAGCAATGTAATCCTCTTACATTCAATTGATATGAATGTTGCTTCAATATTCGTCTCCAGGAAAATCTTTAGCAAATAGGTGTGTTGGGCCCAAGATATGATCATTTTCATGATGGTTATTATACACTTTTGCCATATGTATATATGTGTTTTTCATCTTTTGAAGCATCTTTTTGAAGAATTTGATGATAAAATGGTATGATCAGCATAAGGTACATGTAATTCATGTTTAATGACTAAATCAAGTTTAATTCATCTTGTTCTATGATTTCCAAGAGTTAATTCATGTTTTTCAGTTGTTACAGGGAAAAACACACCATGTTTCTAGTTCTGGTACTTGATCCGGCACTCATTCCAGAACTTGTTCTGGTACTTGATCCGATACTCGTTCCAACACCCAGTATTGCACAAAAATGCGAGGCGAGTTGGCGGTTATGGCATTGGCGGACAGTGATGGACAAATCGGGCACATGGGTATTGTTTATCCTTGCCCCCTCTAGCTACTAAGCTCAAGACAAATAAGTTTCAGTTGTCTAAAGATGGCAATTATTGGCTTGCTCCGTTTTGTTAGTTATGGTATCATTTATTGCATTTTGCCGAATTTAGAGGTGGTTCGACCCTCTTGTGGTCGACCACTTGGTTTGTAAACTTATAAATACTATCAGGATGGTCATTAGATTGTTAAGCAAGCAGAAGAGCCATTAGATTAGAGACAAATTCATTTTTACTCTGTTTTGGTATTTTACATTGCCACAATTGTGCCAGAACTGCGTTTTCATGTTTTCATGGTGAATTCAGCGTGTTGAAGTTCGTGGTGTGCTTGTAGAAAGTAGCCACGACTTGCTGGGGGGCCCACCAACAGTCTAGTGATGATCAGTGTGTTGTTTAGACATTTCATAATTTAAATTGTCTTTTATTTCCTATACATGCATGTTTTAATTAGCTAGTTGTGATTTAATTGTTTTATTGTTCTTTTGCAGGTTAGTGTGATGGGTTATGTTAGCATGAATTAGTTTTGTAGGCTACGAATAGACTTGCAAGTCTCCATACTAACCCCAAGTCTCTACACTAACCCCATATGCATTTAGATATCAGATTATGCTTTTATTTATGATCTTACATTCAAGTTTAAAATAGAGCTTTATTTGGGTTTCCTTTGACAGGGATCTTTGATGGATGGATAGATTTAATTCTAGTTCTTAATCATAGTTTGCTTGTCTTAGTTTTAGATAGATTTTATTTGCTTAGTTGTTGGTTAATGTAGATTGTCAATTTACTTTTTAATAAGCATAATCTAATTTCTGTTTTTAATTCACTTTCTTATCATAGTTTGAATGATTAGAGTAGACATAGCATAGTTCTCCTTTACGCAATTTCCTTTAATAGATTAAAATGCAATTAAATTTCTTAGTTAAACAATGATGATATCATTATGATGTTAATGGTTTACACATGAATATGAAGGGTATTTAACATTACTTTTTTCATGGCTACATTCTCATTGGATTGTTTAATACATACCTTTCATTTTTCCATTGAGATTAGTGTTGAGTTTATACCATTGGAGTTGTCCTTTGTTGTCAAGTGTCATCGAGATATCATCCGTCACCACCAAAGGCATTCACACAACCACCAGCATTACATTTGAGTGTTTCATAGATTAAAGATAGTTTCTTGCTTTCATAAGTTAGAATATAGTTTTATTGTTGTTATAGGGTAATTAGTCTTTTGCTTCAATAGATTTAAGAGCAGTTTTGTTTGTCATAAATTAAGCATTTAGTTGGTAGTCTTTCTTGTTCTCAATAAAATGAATTTCATCTCATGTATTAGAAGTAGTTTTGCATCAAGCATTTAGTCCACTTGCCTCTTAGGCTAGATAGTTGTTCAATGAGAAGTCTTTGCTTACTTGCTTATTTGCTTTAGTTGTTTTTTCTTACTTGCTCATTTTCTTTAGTAGGGTAGTTAGTTGTCTTTGCTTACTTGTCTATTTTTTTTATAGGTTAGATAGGTGTCTTTGCTTACTGTTCATTTATTTTCTTTCATAGGGTGGTGGCTCATTGAATGTAGGTTGTCAAGTTAAGTTAGTTTGCTTTTGTCATTTTCTTATTGATATGCTTAGGTAGTTTGATTTTGCTCATTGTCATGAACTATTTTTCTTTAAAGTAGGGTTTACTTGCTTTTCTTAGGACTATCCATCAATCCTTGGCCCAAAAGTACTTAGGTTAAATAGTTTCAAGTTGCTTGGTAGGATTTTCTCATTAGATAGGTTTGCTTGAGTAGATTATCCGTAGATAGCTGCTTTCATTAGTTAGATTATACTCCTACCAACCTTTTACCTTTGGCATATATTTTGCTACAACTCTAAGTTTACTTACCTCGTGTTGACAATTTAATTGAGGGTAGTTTAGTGTCTTTTTTAGTACATATAAATCACCTAACATTTTGGCGTCGTTGTCGGGGAGTTGTCTCAAGGTAAGAAGTAGTTAGGAAATAGATCATTCCTAGACCTTAGCATTAGATTGGTGGCGGGGGAACTTTAAGACGAGACGTAAGAACCTGCGCATCTGCTATTGCAGGCTCCCCCAAACCCAATGGTAGTTTTTCCCTTTTTTTTTGTTTTCTTTCATGAATAGACCTAGAGACCCACAAGGTAGATATATTAAATCTAAATCAGACCTTTCAACCAAGGTTCCTTCCGATCTCTTCGGAGAAAGGAACATTCTGCTTATAAAATCCACAGACCAATACCGAAAAACAAGAGCTAGCTCAACCCAAAGAGATAAAATAGTCTCTAAGAAGACTAACATAGGGAGCACTATAGAACAAACAATTGAAGCATCAATCATAGTGGGACAGGAGGCAAGAACACTCGAGTCTTCCAAAAAACCAAAAAATACAACCTTTGCTTTTACACCACCACCAGGAAATCCTAATTTTGAAGTTATCATAGACCCTGAACAAGTGAATCTTTTGTTTGGTAGTTCAGTCAATGTAATTATCTCTCAAATTGACACATAAACTTTGGCACCGATAATCTCAATCGGCTCGAGTAGATTCCCAGACATCCAATCAGTAGGAAGACCTTTTCATCAAAGGGAAACCTTATTCTCTTCAAAGATAAAACCACTTAGGTACTCTCTTTTTGGAAACCAAGCCGATATGGATAATCAAGAAGACCATAACAATGTAAGACACGAGAAGGAAGAAGAAACTGGAAACCAAACCGAAACTACCTTCGGGTTTCCAATTTTAGACACCACTCCAAATGACAACATGAAGAATATTCCTCTCTCAGCACTGCCTACATTTTATGGTAAAAACATTGAAGATCCAGACACCTTCCTATTTGAATTTGACATCTTGTGCAGAAGCTACAACTATGTGCAAGATGCCTAGAAATTAAAACTCTTTCCTGCCACCCTCAAAGACTCTGCACTAAGATGGTTCATGGGGTTGGGAGAATCCAGTATTAGGTCTTGGGAATCCATGAAAGACATATTTCTTAAGAAGTACCAGGACTACTGCAAGACCAAAGAGTCTCGTAATGACATCTTTAAAGTCCAACGGTTAGAAGACGAGACCCTTGAAGACTATATGGAAAGATTTGGTTATATCTCCCAGAAGTCAAAATAGCATGACCTCCCAGAGGATGTAGTTAGGGATCTTTTCCTTAAGGGAATTTCAAAAGAATATTTAGAGATTCTTAACCTGATGGAATCAGGTGATAATTCTCATAAACCATTTGCTGAAATATGTGAAATGTGTAAAAACTACTCAAGGAGTAGAGCCAAAACAGGAAAGAATGTTTGGGACCCTTACAATAAAAGCTTAAAACCAGTTGGTTCAGGTGGCATCACAAGAGCAGAGATAGGGAATCTTCTAGAAAACTTTAAAAAATATATCCTAAGAATAACAAGTTCCTAGTTGGACACCCTTAAAATAAAAAAGAAATAAGAGGAAGAAAATGCAACAATGAGCATATATTGCCCAAGATGCAGGAGGAAGCATTCCTCAAGGGAATGCCCATTAGATAACATTTTAGTTTGTTTCTTCTACACAGAAGACCATTCAACTGAGAAATGTCCATCCTTGCCTGGTTTATTAGCCATATATAGGAGTGGATATCCTGGGGAGTCTTCTTATGCACCTAGGAGGCCATGGCAGCCTAGGAACCAGCCCACATACCTAGATCTACAATCCCGAGTTCCACCCTATTATCAACAACAACAACAATGGAACCCACCAGGTTGGAAAAACTGGTCAACTTAGTACCAACATCCTTAGCTTCAAGGATGGAGAGGAGGACACAATCTAGGAAACCCTCAAACTCCACCTATCCCTATGTCCAACCATCCTTATCCTCAGTTCCCATTGAACACTCCGTAGCTTCTGCTAGGATTTGTTCCACTGCCTTTACCTCCTATTCCACAACAACAACCACTACAATATCAAAATGCAAGCTCCCCAAGACCGACACTATTAGTGGCATAGCCAGTGACGAACCCCAATAATAAGCCCCCTCAACCTCTTAACAATGTTGAGATGCAGGCTTCCCAACATATGTTATTATGCATGTTCCATTACAGGAAATTCAACTAAGATCGAGAAAAGTTCTAGATAGGTAGAGAGTTTCAGTAGTCATCCAAGAAGAAGAAGAAGAAGAAACCACCAAACAACCCATGGATGACACTAGGTGGGAAGATGTTATTATCCCGAAGAATCAGGAACCCAAGATTCCCCAAAATGAACCTTCACAAATTTCAAAGGTCCCTCCTTATCCAGACCGATTGGTAATCGAGAAACCTACCACCCGACCAGAATTTGACATTTTGAATGAATTGAAAAATATTTGTGTCAAGATTCCTCTTCTTCAAGCCATTAAAAACATTCCAATCTATAGTAAGGTAGTCAAAGAATTGTGTATTAAGAAGCCAGGTAGGAAGCAAAAGGACCCTCCTACAGTACATTTCAAAGGAGGAATCTCTGAGTACATATCAGAGCAACCAAAGCTAGAAAAGTATGGGAATCCAAGAAACCCCATAGTGACCATAACCATTAATGAGGTCTCCATCGAAAACACTCTCATATACCTAGGGGAAGCCATCAATGTTATGGCCATTACTACCTTGGAACAATTACAGTTACAACCTCTTCTTCAGCCTACCCCAACCATTTTGGAATTAGTAGATAAGACTAGGGTCATACCTGAAGGGACTTTAGATGATGTCATGGTTACTTTAGCCTCATGGGAGTACCCAGTAGATTTAACTGTCATTCATTCAAAGGATCCTTCCATAGGTCATACTGTTATCTTGGAAAGACCTTGGCTAGCCATAACCAATGCATTTATTAGCTGTAGAGAAGGAGAAATGACCATCTCAAATGGTATCTCTATCCAGAAGCTCACCATTTACCCTCCAGCTCAAACTATTATGGAGAATATACGGTGGCTTGAATGTCCATACAAGAATGAGGACTGGGAAGAACCCGTATTGCCAAGTGACCATGCATGGGCACTTCAGGAGAACACAACAAAAAATGTGCTAAACCAATTCATTTCTTCTATCACATGTGTGGATTTTCCACAGTCTTTTCCCCAATTTGAGAACATGTTTGGGGAAGAATTTCAAGAACAATTAGACCCATCCATTTTGTCTTCGACATCTTTTATTTTCGAGATAGATGAGTCTTCTATGTCTTATACTATGCCCTACGAGATTAGTCCAGGGAAATGTTTACATATAAACTCCAGGATAGATGCAGATCGACAAAAACAGTTAGTATATATCCTTAAAGAACAATCAGGAGCATTTGCCTAGGAATACACTGACATGAAGGGTGTACACCCTGACACATGCATCCTTCATATATACACCCAGGGGGAGGTAACACCTATTAGGCAACCCCAAAGAAGGATGAACCCAGCACTCAAAGACATAGTCAAGGAGGAAATTCAAAAGTTGTTAAATGTCGGATTTATCTATCCCATCTCCGACACTAAGTGGGTATCCCCGCTTGTAGTGATTCCAAAGAAAGTGACCAGGAAATGGAGAATTTGTGTTGATTTCTGGGAACTCAACAAAGCCACTCTAAAAGACTACTTTCCTCTTCCTTTCATTGACCAAGTTCTAGATACCTTGTTTGGAAAGAAGTATTTCTCCTTTATATATGGGTACAGTGGGTACAATCAGATTCTTATAGCACCCGAGGACCAGGACAAGACTACCTTTACTTTCCCTTGGGGCACCTATGCCTATAGGGTCTTACCATTTGGATTGTGTAATGCTCCTACCACTTTTCAACGAGCAGTATTAGGGATATTTGTCGATCTTATTCATGATTGTGTGGAGGTCTACATGGATGACTTGACAGTCTATGGCAACACTTACCAGGAAGCCTTAGACAACCTAGAAAAAGTCCTCATCAGATGCTAGGAAATGAACCTATCTCTAAGTCATGAAAAATGAAAAATGTTGTTAACTGAAGGAGTGGTTCTAGGACATCATGTTTCATCTAAAGGGATAAAAGTCGATCCTGCAAAGATTGAGGTCATTGTTAGACTTCCAACCCCCAAGACTCAGAAAGAGGTGAGAATCTTTCTCAGACATGCCGGATATTACCGACGGTTTATTGAAAATTTTACAAAGACTGCTACGCCTATGTTTGGATTATTGATAAAAGATGTTGATTTTGTTTGGACTGAGTAGTGCCAAACTGCCTTTGAAACCCTGAAAGCCAAGCTGTCTGTAGCACCAATTCTTAGAGGGCCCAATTGGACTCTCCCATTTCATATATCCATTGATGCCTCCGACATTGCAATTGGAGGGGTATTAGGGTAGAAAGAGGACCAACAGTCCTATGCCATTTATTTTGTAAGAAATAACTTGTCCCGTGCCGAGTTGAACTACATAGTCACTGAGAAAGAGTTCATGGAAGTTGTTCATGCTATTAACAAGTTTTGTCATTACATTACAGGTTATGAAGTATTTGTACACATCGATCATTCAACCATTAGGTTCCTCATGAAAAAACCTATAACTAATGGCTGAGTGATTAGGTGGCTCTTTTTATTGCAAGAATTTAATATCACTGTGCTTGACTGACTTGGAAAGGATAATGTAGTAGCTGACTTTCTTTCCCGAATAAAAAATGAGGATGATGATACCTCTGTAGATGATAGTTTCCCAGATGAACATCTTTTTTCCCTCTTTGTCAATACCCCATGGTTTGTGGATATGGAAAACTATCTGGCTACTAAGAGATTACTGTCTCATTTGTCACTTCATGAAAAGCGGAAAATTATTACACAAAGTGCTAATTATTCTTGGGTTGGTCATGATCTTTTTCGCACAAGTCTTGATTTGATTATTCATAGATGTGTCCGAGAGGACAAGGTACCTGAAATACTACGAAGTTGTCATGATGGACCATGTGGTGGCCATTTCTCTGACAAACGCACAACATATAAGGTATTACATTCAGGTTACTATTGGCCTAGCATTTTCAAAGATGTTGCTAAGTATGTGAGAAGTTGTGATAGTTGCCAAAGGAAAGGTAGACCTACGTCAGCTGACGAAATGCCTTTGCAGGCCCAAGTTATGATAGAACCCTTCGAAAAATGGGCCCTCGACTTTGTAGGACCAATTTCACCCATGTCCTATAGGAAGAACTATATCTTGGTTTGTATGGACTATGTCACCAAATGGGAAAAGGCAAAATCCCTATTCAAGGCCACATAGAAGTCTATTGTTAAATTCATCTATGAAGACATCTTTACCCTCTTCAGTGTCCCTCATGAAATTGTTACTGATCAAGCCACTCAATTCACTTCCAAGCTAATGAAAGAGCTAACAAAGAAATATGGGATTAAACACCGTAAATCTTCTCCATACCACCCACAAGCCAATGGCCAGGTAGAATCCACAAACAAAATTCTAGAAGCCATCTTGACCAAAACTGTTCAGTTACATCACCCAGATTGTGTTGATAGGCTCCTAAAGGCTTTGTGGGCATATCGGACCACCTGGAGAAATACCACTGGGCATACCCCTTATGAGCTAGTGTATAGGAAATAAGTACTTTTACCTATAGAATTCCAAGTAAGGACCTTCCGTATTGCCGCAGAGTTAGGATTGAACCTGGATGAGGCTCATAAGCAATGAGCCCTATAGTTGAATGAGTTGAATGAAATCAAGCAAGATGCCATCCAACAGACGATATTAGTCCAAAACCAGAGGAACAAGTGGCATGACAAGTTTATTAAGAAGAAGCACTTCCAGCCTGGTGATTAGGCTCTATTGTTTGATTCCCGATTCAAAACCTTCAAAGGAAAACTTACCACCTGTTCGTTGGGCCCTTACGAGGTAGACATTGTATATGGCAATGGAGCTGTAAAAATTAAAACAATTGACGATGGACAAGTCCCCTTTGTGGTAAATGGACATCGACTTAAATTTTATCATAAGCCCATTTCTAGAGAGGATTTTCTACAGGTCATGTCAGCTGACAACGCATTGGCATTAGTGGATGGGCAAGTTCCCCCTTGTTCTTGAAAATGTTTTTAAAGATTTCCTACTATATATATGTAAATATTTTTTGAATTTTGTTAATAAGGCAATTCAGCGGTTTCTGTAAGTATTTATTTCACCAAGAGTACACAGTTTCAAGGATCTTTCTTCCAAACATTGTTATACTTGAATTTTGTGTCTGCTAAAGCATCAAATGAATAGTGACTTACTATAATTAGCCATGTTTTTGCAAAATTATCATTTTTAAGGCATTCTAAAGCAGTTTCTCTTGAAACTCTTCACCACTATATAAGGAAGTGGTACCACAACTATCAAGCCTAGAGGTCTCTGGTATAGTTCTTCCAATAAACCTGAGTAAGTAAGTCAAGTGTCCTTATCAAAGAGTAACAATGAGGTCTAATTAGTAGTTAGCCATGGAAACATCACAATAAATACAAAGGAAGAAAGTAAGTTGAGCATAGATATACCTTTTTGTTCTTTCTCAATGGTACCATCCACTACACACTAAATAGCTTGATTATATCATATCTTTTAGATAGGCCACGTCCGCTTAAGTACCCCTTACATCAGGACAACCACTAAACAATATAATGGAAAGTCATCCTCTAACATAAATACCATCCCAAGTAAAAAATGAAAGAAAAAAGTTGTTTTCAGAGTCGTCCTCCCATCTTCTTGCATAAGCAATCTTATATTAAAAATATTAAAAGATGGAGGGCCAGTCTCTGAGGGTTTAAGAGGCTAACCCACCGGAATATTGAGCAGGTCTGCTGGCAGTCAGTACCAGCCTATGGTATGACTAGGTAAACCCGCCAGAGTACTGAACATGATTGTTGGTAGCGGGGCATTCTACCTAGCGAGGATGGTAATCTGACAAAAATAACTAATAAATCTAAACTTGTCCTGATGTACGACATTACTTGCAGACAAAGCTGACATGAAGTATGTGTGGTTAAGCTAAGGTTAATGAACTCCATCAACTTTCCATTGGGAAATAACTCTAAGACAATCTTGAAACCCCCTTGCCTACCTCTTCTTTTCTATATATAGGATCTCTTATCCTATAGGTGGGGCCATCTCCTAACTGTCTCGTCAAACCAATCTGTGAAATTTTATCTTTACACTTGACATACTGTAAAACTTCGGCTATTGGGGGATACTAACTAGTTTCCTATACTTTTGATTGTGAGGTGTCACAATACTTAGGTGTGGGGGAGGGGTTCATGAGCTAACAAATGATCATTGCCTAGAGAAATGAGTCTTTGCAAGAATTTTTGTATTATTACCAGGATACAGGTTATTACATTGATAGTCATGTTATTTTTAAATGCTTAACTCCTGTGTGCTATAAATTACTGAAATCATTCTTAACAGACCACTCTTTATCGGTTATTTAACAGACCACTCTTTATTGGTTATCTTCCATTACAAGCTGCATATTGTAGGTTTGACAATACATCTTTATACTTGCTATAACCTGTTCATTGTAGGTTTTTGACATTATATGTCATATGCAAGAAGATTGAATGAGCATGAAGCATTCTGCCCCTACTCATAAACTACTGTGGTGGTCAAAAACAGTACTTCCAATTACAGGCCATCCATTATAAGAGGTGAAAATAAACTTAACACAAGAATACCGGATGAGGTACTGGATGAATTGCCATATGAGGTGTCAAATGAAGTGCCATTGCATACCAGTAACTGTCCTAGATTTCAGGGAACCAGAATTCAATTACATTCAATTAAATTTGTTACAGGCATTGATTAAAAGATGCTTCATATGGTTATGATCAAATGTCCAAGTCAAAAGACTTGGACATTGATCTAAATACACACCAATACATTGCTCCCAAGCTTTCCATCGAATTCAAATTTCCCACACATGGTAGCTCATGTGCACATGTAGGCAACATACTCCACCATAAGAGCATCCAAAATCAGGTTGGGCACTCTATTATCTCATTTTCCCTTGCCATTTTCTCTCCTCTGCGTTAGGAAATCACGCCCAACCTCTTCCATCTCGTCCTCTGTTAAAATCGCACTCAGACCATGCCAAATTCATGCCATCTCTTGACCTATGCTTAACCTGTGCCTCTGCGTGGCTCGATTACGCCCTTTCTTGGCGAATTTCCCCTGTCATGATGCCTAGGAGATACAAACCCTCCTCCTATGCAGACTTGTTTTCCATTCCATAATTCGCATAGTGCATAGAAGAGTGTTTGTGTGCTGGCTGGGGGTCATTTCTGTCTAGTTTGCAAGGCCATGATGACAATCTTTCTATGCAATTTGCAGTTGGTTTTGATGGTAAGATAACACATGTAGGGTCTCTTATATTTGAAGTCACAGAAAATTCCATTTATGCTACAACAAATCTCCCAAGAATGGGAGATAGATGGTTCAAGAATCATCAATTGTCGCGCTCAAGTTACAACAGGGTGTTCAAGCTCGAATTCGAGAGAATTTCAGGAGCGAAAGGGAATGCTAAGGAGTGGATAAAGCCATAATTGGTTAACCCTCTCATTGTCATCACAAGGTTAATTAAATGTGAAGGTAGATACTCCACCTTCAAAATCATTTTAGATTGTTGGCTCATTTTCTGTTCAACAAACCCTTGAACTTTCCCTTTTATTTTCTCAAAAGCTTGGAGAAGATGTCCTCTCAAGTGAGGAAAAATGTGACTAACCCCCACAATAGTCTCTTCCACCACGGTTTGATCAAACTCCTTATTCTTACCGAACTAGAGAAGCAAGGGAAAAATTGGGATGCCTTTATCTACCAATTTGCAAACCCCCACATGACAGTTAAGACCGGTAGAAAGCCACTTAGCCTAAAAAATATCCCTCCATCCAAGCCTCACTCTCCAATAACTCCAAACTCCATTGCACAAACCCTCTCTTTGTTGGAACAATACCAAAAGCTTGTTGACATTCCTTCTTCTTCATCGGGGAAAAAGACCAAGAACAAAGAACAAAAGAAGCCTATTGTTGACCCCCCAATGCCTTCACTTTCTCTTGGTCCTACACCTAAGAAAATCCAAGAAGTAATGCACCTAAACTTTCCCATCATTCCTACAAACAAGAGGGGAGCCAACCGATTTGGTAAGGGACCCTTTCGGAAGAGTACCCGGAGCACAAGAACCAAGCCTTATGCAAAACCTCCACCTGCTTCGGATCATATCCAAGTGTCCTCTGACCTTGAGAGCCCTCATAAGAAAATTAGGGAAGTCTCTGCGGATGGATTAGAGCCACTAAGGAAAAAAAATCAGAACCTACCTCACCTTTTCGACCTCCCATCACCCCTACTTCACCTATGCCCATTCTAGATCCTAAAACTGATAAATTGTCCACATCTCTCAAACCATCTAAGCCTTCCTTAGAGATTGTCGATTATGTCCCAACCATAGAGCAGCTACAAAAAGAAAACCATCAACTTCTCCAACAATTGGAAGAGAGGAAGACAATATATGTACACCTTCATCATAACAATGCAGTCCTTCAGGAAAAGGTCAACTCCCTTCAGTGGTTGGTTGATGATGTTGGACACACCTACCACACTTAGAGGGGGGGTGAATGAGTGTGGGGCTCTTTTTCCCAGAACTTCCCTCTTGCAAAAAAAAATCATCAATTAGCATTCAACATTTATTCATTACCCATTGTTGTCATTTATAACCAGTTAGATGTGAGCACATATCAGCAACATATATCAGTAATATATCATCAACAAGTCATCACCACAATGAACACAAAGAACACAAGATGTATGTACAATTTTCTTTTTATTACGGACTACAATCCTTGGGGTTTATCAGCAACAACTGAATAGAGTACAACTCTAAAAGAGTACCAGCTCTATATGCAAGACTCAACTTGTATTCTCAGCACCAACTGAGATGAGGCAACAATCCTCAACAGATATCAATCTGTACCATAAACAAGAGCATCAACCATGCACCAACCTGTGCCAAACAACCTGTAATCAACCTGTACCATAAAAAACTGCATCCAACCATGTACCAAGTATATACCAGTCATGTGTCAACTACTCATCAACAATGACTCATCAATATGTACCAACATCATCAACTATACACCTCATGTATGTGCCAACTCATCAACTACTTGTCTCAACCATGACTAGTTTTGGATTAGTCAACAACCCTAACTTGAAATA